>CM041544.1:24674773-24687273 GCA_023238725.1 Scortum barcoo | reverse complement strand
GTGGTGATATGGCGTTTGCTCTGCGGCTGGACAGCAAACAGGTCGATTGATTTTCACTCTGCGGTTTGACTCTTTTCCTGCTTTTGTGTCGAGGTCTGTCCAACCAGATCACGACGATTAGAAAAGTAATATGTGAACACGAGCAGCGTTTTAGAGCGTCACGTTGTTGTTGACACAGTTGGTGTTGAACATTTTGGGCTCAGCGGTGACATGATGTGAATATTAATGCATGTTTACATCCAGTGCAGCAGGGGAACGAATGAAACATTAAAAAAAACGTGCTGCAGGCTGACTTCATGTTTAGCATCACTTTCTGTGCTTTTAGAGGCATTAAAGAGGGAGTTAGCCGGACGACTTGACCGTTTGACACGTATCTCAGTCTGTAGCTGCCTGATGGCTCCTTTGTTAATGACGCCCCAGTTACATACATGTGCAGTAAGTGATGCTGCAGAGCTCAGAGCGCCCGCTGTCCTCGGGGCTTAGCCCACATTCACCGCTCCCTCTGCTCTTCTGCTTTCTATTTCTGAGGCCAATTTGTCGCACCGCTTTAACCTCCGCTCTGCCGCCATGTGATGGTGATGGAGGCGTCGTGGCCGTCCGTCTCTTCAGGCGTGAAAAGTGTTTCACATTCACACACTTACATTTTCTCTCTTCCTGAAAAGATGATATTTTCAGCCGTGTCACAATCACGTGCTCTCTCTTTCACATCTGGTTTGAACAAGCACACTCAGAAAATATTATAATTAGAGGTTAAACCAGTTTGACCGCTGAGGCTGGATCTTTTTCTTTCTGCCCCTCATGATGCTGCAGTTACAGTATTTAATGTCACACACTTATTTTTTATTCCTTTATTAACACTTTTATTTTCTTTCTTGAAGTGATATATTATCATAAAACAATGGACCGACTGTTTTATTGAGCTAAACTTGTTAACTTATGATGTACAAAGTCTGAACTCTGAACTGAAAAGACAAAAGACACTTTATTTAATTGAGTGAAACACAGAAGCTCTCATCCTAAAAGCTGAAACTACTTGTTGATGCATGCAGTTCTGTTAATGCCTCTGCTACGGTTTATAATACTTTTACCTCCTCGTCAACACATCACTTTTATTTTGACCCAAGCTGGCTGTTTCTTATTTAATCTGGAGGTTTCAGACTTCTGAGGTGCAGAAACGAGCTTTAGGTGAGTTCAGGAAGCGCGTGGAGGCTTTTCAGAAATCGTGGAGATGAAAGCGGCGGCCTGAAGGCAGAAAACCAACGTCTGAAGGGCGGTTTGTTCAAAGATTAGAAACCGCAGGACGACGCTTTTACAGCCACAGCAGCTCTCAGCTCTGCTATCACGACGCCGTCTAATTACCACGATGACAGGAAGCCCACATCTCCTCCACGTCAGACTCAAACCAGGAGATTTAAAACAGCTAACAGAAGCTTAAAGAGGTTATAAACGTACACGTGTAACAACCAGGAGATCTGATTTATTTGAATGGTATCTTCATGTTTTCTACCACATTATTATACCATGCTCAGACCTCTTATTTTCCGCCCATCGCTCTGTTTCTGTGTTGCTGTAAGTCGAAAGCTACCACAGCTTTTGTGTCAATTAAAACTAGAAGAGATGGAAATACTGATTATACTGATCAGCACATAACCCCCTTTAAAACACGACTGACGTAAAGCTAAAGACATCTTAAATCAGACAAACATTAATTTAAAAGCCGAAAGAAAGAAAATCTACATCTGTTTCTTCTATTTTGTGGGAGGATTGTTCGGTTTCTTACTAAATAACTAACGGCACTGAATGTATTTTATTCGTCATCCAGTGTTTAACAAAGATGTAAATATTTGGTCACCAACATTACGAGTGCTGAAGTGCTGCAGCCGGAGAGCATTCCTGTAAAGAGACGGAGGAGGAAGTGAAAGAGGAAGAAGTGGAGGTTGAGCACTTTTGCCCTGAAGAATTTCAAGGAGCACAAAACGTTTTCTTTTTTTTCTTTCTGCTTACTGAGGCGGTGAAAAGCTGGGCGACCGGCAGGTGCAGGAACGTTTCTGTTTGTCTGCCTGGTTTTGGTTTGGGCCTCGGCAGCTGGCTTGAACGTCACAACGTCTAAGAGGAAATAGAGACGGACGGACGGACGGACGGAGAGGAACAGGGGGAGGAGAGAGAAACAGGCCCTGCTGGAAAAGCTCCACGCTGGCTGTTTGTTTCAGAGACGATCACATGCACTCAGACCAAACACCATCAGGAGCGCCGCCTCAGTGAACGCAGCTTTAATAAACTTTAACTTTTACTCAGTTTGGCTCTTCGCAAAGTTAATGACTCTCTCAAGGTTTAGTTTATCCGTCTGTAAAATCTTAGAAATCACAGCACTCCTCATCAGCCGTCCTCTTTCTGATCCACCAGAACAGCACAGAGTCTGTTTAAAGGAAATTTAATGATTGAAGGTATATACAACACAGCACATACCTGGAGGTAAAAACATGTTGTTGCATTTGATTAAAAAGTTATTAATTGTGAATAAAACAGCACACAGAGCAGCGTCACGTGACGTTTTCAGGCTTTCATACGATGTTTGTTTTTAAAAAGACGTCCTGACAGACTGTTACAAGATCAGTTTAATAAAAAATCCAATAAAAGTCGTTTCTTTTCTCTCTTTTCTCGAGAGATTGATCCAGTTTGAAGCCGCCCGCTGTCACAGCGTCTCTCTCCAGATGTTACAGCAGCTCCGTCCTTCCTTTTCCATTAACAAACACACACTTAAATTAGCACTGTGGTTAATTATTTACACACACAAACACACACACACATCCTTTCCCCTGCACTTTGGGAATTAGGTTAGATCCTATCACACACACACACACAGACAGACTCTCTCTCTGCTAAATAAAACAGCTGTAATGTAATCCTTTTGTACGTGATGAGCTACAGGTGAGCTTCTCAGGTGTCTGCAGGAGAGCGAGGCAGCCTCACTTCTGAAGACACGAAAACACAAAGGGAAATGTGTGTGTGTGTGTTTATTTTTCTCACGCTGGAGTTTGAATAGTGACAGTTGAGCTTGTTGTGTTTGACCTACCAGCTTGCTTTGTTTTTTTTTTACAAACGTCTGTTTGAATTTCAGACGTTTCAGGCGTGATCCTCGTTAATCTGGAAGAGTTCAGTGTTTGATCCCCGTAGGCTTTTCGCTCACTATTACAAGTCCAAAACAATTAAACACGATTACAAGCAGAAAACGATTCGATTTAAAGAGCAGCTGTCGGTTAAACCAAATCAACTTTAGAGGTTTAGAAAGGAACTTCCTCTTTTCTATTTGTGGTCTGTAGTTTCACTTTTTGCCACAAAAAGTGAGAAAGAAGATGTGAGAAAGAACATTTTTTAACCCACGTCTGTCTGTGTTTTTCATAATTTAAACGTATACAACATCTCTGTTGTTATTGCAGTCAGATTATCAGCTGAAGTGAAGTCTGTCATGTTGGTGCTCATATCTACCATACATATATCTATAATTACATCTACTGTACGTATATCTATAATTACATCTACTGTACACATATCTATAATTACTTCTACCGTACATATCATATCTATAATTATAATTACTTCTACCGTACACATATCTATAATTACTTCTACCGTACACATATCTATAATTACTTCTACCGTACACGTATCTATAATTACATCTACCGTACACGTATCTATAATTACATCTACCGTACACATATCTATAATTACTTCTACCGTACACATATCTATAATTACTTCTACTGTACGTATATCTATAATAATTTCTACTGAATGCTGTTTTCATTACTGAATTAATCTGCAAAATCTTTTTCTCAGTGAATCGGTTTATCTTTTGGGCTGTAGGAGAGAAAACTGGAGGCGAAATGAAGTCTCTTATTCTGACTGAACACAAACAGTTTTTCAGTTTATTATCACAGAGGAGGCTCAGAAAAAGATTTTGGTTGAAGTTCAAACACTGATAAAATCATGGCGATCTTAACACGGTAAAACAAGAGTAATATCCAAAACTTATTATTTTTCTGAAAAGACCTGCTCTTCCTTTTAAACTGTTTTAATTCAAGTGTTCATACAGTGTTAAAGTACTTAAGAAAAACCTGAAAAATGGTGCATATCATTACTTTTAATTTAAATAAAGTCGTGGTGACCAAGGACAGAGAAAAAATGGGATAAATTGGAACAAAATGTATGAAATTTGAAACACTACAGTTAAAAGGTCATAAAGTAAATCTTTGCGTGTTTTCGCAGCTCCACTTCCTTTTCACGACTCCGTTGGTTCCTCTCCCTCCTTCCTTCTTTCTCCTCCGTCCATCAGACTCTTCCACCGAAGCGAATCGTAAAAAACTGTCGATCTGGCAGCTTTTTCTTTCCTCCAGCGTCACGTCAGAAACTGCTGATGCTGCACGGCTGCGGTCAGAATGATGATCAGGATTAATCCTCCACATGACGTCCTCACTGTTTTTATCTGCGTTTCTCCCTTCGTTTGTTTTGAGGAACTGAATCGTGTTTCCACAGAATCACTTTACTGCAGATGTGTGTTCAGGAAACCTTCTTAAGAAGTCACGTATCAGTGAGTCACGATTTAAGTGGGAAAAAGAAACTTGTTCCTTCACATCTGGAGAAAATGATTTGCAGGACAGGCTTCATTTTATTTGGGATGTTATGACACAGATTATTAAAGAATTTCAGCTCCTGTGATTTGGATGTTTCATTTGGTCATATTGTGATTTTAATCCCCTGAATTCTGGTGAATGTTCAGTGATTACGTTCAGTTTGATTAAACATAGATGATGTTTCACACAGCGGTCCGTCCCGAAAAGTGAACAGATGTTGGTTTCCACCCAGCCTCATTATGTGTGGAAAGTTTTTTTTTTTTTGTCTGAAAGTTTTCTGCCTGTCGCTGTTGAAGAGACGTTTGGATTTTTGCTTTCATGTGTTGCCTGACGGCCTCTCTGAGTGGACGCTGACAGTCAGATATCTACACAAACATTTGGTTCAGTGAAGCTTTAAAAGACTTAAAATAAATGAATGAATGATTTTCAAGCTGACTTCATCACTTCTAGTCCTCCCTGAGTTGAAGAATTGTTAAAGTTCACTCTCATCAGGCTGTAATAACGATGAAACTCTGCCTGTCTCTCTTTCAGGAGCCTGTTTTCTAGGAAATCCAAAGAGCCAAAGCCGCTGTCCCATAATGCACCAGGGTGGCGGCTGTTCGGCAAGACAGCGGCCAGAGACGGCGATCCGGCTAAAGACGCGGCCTCCACGTCGTCCACACAGCAGGTCAGAGGTCACACTGTGTTTTCAGTGTTTCAGTGGTGAAGCTAGAGGACAAGTTTCGGGTTCAGGTCTTTGTCTCTTTAATTGATTTAAAACTCTTCAGGTTGAATCATCAAGGCGAAAGATGAACAGCTGTGTCAGAAAATCAGCAATAAATCAAAGCTAAAAGCCTTTTGGCATTAAAAAAACATAAGATCATTTTTCATCGTGGAAAGAGACGCCTTGTTTTGTTCACATCTGCAGCATAAAAGCATTGTGCATCAGCCACAGCTCTGACCGGCCTCTTCCCCTCTGCAGTGGTTGCTGAGGCTCATGGGTATTGTAGTGTTTATCCTTATAGTAACCAATCTGAAACAAACTGGCGGTCACATTTTAAAGTTTGTCCAGAAGACTTTTATTGAGAAGTTCATTAAAATAAAACATTTTCACGCATGTGATTATAAACCAGATCAGGGAGGAGGATGCTTTTATATTTTCTAATAATTAAATTAGTCAGGTTTTATAGTAATCGTATTTTTATGTTGTTCTCCTTTTCCCTGTATTTCTGCTTTTGTGTGAGCAGAGAGATTAAATAACCTCAAACAATCTTGATAATCAGCAAATCGTTTGAGACATTTATCAGGCAAAACACTTTTGGTTTCAGCTTCATCAGCTTTTCTCGTGTTTTATAACTTTAATGTTTGAAGACGTCAGAAATATGAAACATCATGAGGTCAGAGAGCCTAAACCGACATTTAACTGACTCGACAAATCTCCGGTTTAATCGAGAGTCGCTCAAAAGAAAGAAAATGTTTGAGTTGAGTTTTTAGAAATGGTTGAATGTGACGTCCAGATGCTGCGTCGGGTCGGCCGCCATCGCTGACACACAACATGGTGGCTGGGAGGAGACGGGAGAATGGATTTACTGTGTGTGTGTGTGTGTGTGTGTGTGTGTGTGTGTGCATGTGGTCGCTAGGGCAACTTCCACGCACAAACTGCAGCTGAGGATGCAGATCATTATCCCCACCCCTTCACACACACACACACACACACACAGCTGCTCCTCTCCTGTCATCTGGAGCAGGTGGTATCCTGACACACACACACACACACACACACATACACACACACAGCGTCTCTCTGGTTGAATTTAATCAGATGAGGTTTGATTTTCCGTCTCTCTGAACGATCCGATCGGACCTGCTGCTGAAGTGCCCTTGAGCACGAAACCAACCCCTCCCCCCCTCGCTGTCCCTCCTCCTCACACCTCCGGCCATCTCGTGCAGCGTGGACGCAGCAGAGGAGGCCGACTGAGCGCTGAAACACGTCTGACAGCCTTCACGCTCACAGGACGGCAGCCAGAGTCACATGATTTATCGGGAAAAGAGCTGAGCAGATGTGGTTTGGCTTCAGCTGGCTGACACGTCAGACACAAAGCTGAGGAGGAGGAGGACGAGGAGGCCTGACTTCATTCAGACTGTTTCCTTTGAATTCAGTTTGTGCAGCAACAATTAGCTCAGAGACTCAGAGGGATTACCGCCAAAATAATAATCCTCCCCGTGTGTCGTAATTGTGATTTGTGATTTTAGCGTCTCTCCTCCTCCAGGCCCAGTCCACATATTTTAGTTTTTGTCCACACCTGTCTGAAGCCAGTGTGCATGAATACAAAAACAGATGATCTGAAGTGTGTAAAGCTGAAATAAAGTGAGAACACCATCATCATCAGCAGCACGATGCTTCAGAAAGTCACATTTTTCTACGTGTTGCTGACAGTCAGAGCAGATGAAGCTTTTAAACATACTGAGACACAAACAGAGACCCGTGACAACCTTTTTAAACTGTTTTTCATAGTTTGCTCGACTCTCGACTGCACACAATGATATTTCAGACAATGCTGAGCTTTGAACTTGGCGGCAGCTGTTTGGGTTTCTCCCTATTCCTGTTTGACCACGACAATGACCCGTTCACAGAGCTGACCTCCACCCCGTCCAACACCTCCAGTTTGAGACATGTGAAGAAAAAGACTGAAGCCAGGAGACGAGGCAGATTAATGTTTGTAGTTTTTAGCGATAGAAACACGGCGGTGATGTTCAGAGATCTGCAGACTTTGGCTCATGTCTTGTAAACAGTTTAAATTCTGCAGATTGGATTTTAAGAAATATTTGATTTTATGTAGATTGTTTTGAGCTTGAGCATTAACTGATCACTTTAGTTATGTTAAGTTAAAGTTTGTGGTTCTTAATGATGTTATTTAATCAGAACATTTATCTAAAGGAAGTGAGATATATTAGATTTTTCTTTCTGCCTTCATCATAAACTCTGAAATCTTTACAGTGTTTTTGCCGCCGCTCTGTAAATGACACACAGAATCTTTCATGGTGGAGAATCACTTGATCAATCACATGATGTTTTTATACACGCGACTTTCACTTCATCATGAAACTGATGACAGAGCAGCTCTCAGGAGAGCGAACTCTGTCTCCCCCTGCTGGTGACGCTCACAGATCTTCATAAAAGGCCTGTTTGTCCCGCTGACCTGCAGCTGCCCCGCTCCTGTGAATGAACTGTTTATTGTGCAGCCTCCACACACACACACACACACACACACACTTTGCTTTTTTGACCGTTAGACCTCAAATATACAAGAGACTTAACAGGCTACATGCACTTGGAGCAAAGTTTACACCACATACATGCCTGCTAGCTTGGATAGTGCATGTGGAAGTGAACACACACACACACACACACACACACATACAGAGAGATTTATTCAGACTGAGTCTTTCTGCAGAGCCTCCAACAAACCATGGTTTTCTCTCTTTGCTGAAGCTGATCAACAATTTCTCCGTTTGTGTGTGCGTACGTCACCATATAACATCTGTATTGTTTGTTACATCACACATAACATTTTGTAACAAACATATTTCATATTAAAACTTTATTGACAAAAATAAGTGTAAATACACAGTGAGAGAATATCTTGAAGTATTAAGATTATTTTAGATAAATAAAAACACAAAAAACAATAAATGAGTCTCGTCTGGAGCTTTAAACAGCTTAACTTGATCTTCACCACAAAGTCTTCCTCTCCAGATTTTGCTCAGATGTCATAAACATTAAAGGTGTAAAAAGTTCAGAAAAGTTTCATTTTAAAGAGTTTGTGTCCACGTTTGCTTAAAAGTCGAGATTAAAACAGACAGAAAACAGAAAAAAAGCTCCATGCAGCAGCTGTTCTGGAAGTTATGAAGTTAAAAACATGAACATTTGAACATCAACACTGACATGACGACCGGACAAACCCCATCATGTGACTCAGATAATGATAATGGACTCTTTGGTGAGTTTTTTTCATCAGTTTGTTTCTGAGACATCATATTAGTCATGAAAGTGGATATTCAGACTGCAGTCTGCTGTTTTTTTAATTTATCCTGCACGCTGTTGATGGTTCATTCACATATGGATGGAGGAGCTGCTCTTTATTTGACTTTAAAGGGACGTCTTTGTAAACAGATGGTGAACGAGGTGTTTGTATTTTACTCCAGAAAACTTCAGGAACACGTCTGAGCTTTTCAGATTTAAAGAAAGTTTTGTTTGTGTGCACAGGAGGAGCAGGAGAAGGACTCGGACACGTCGCCGTCTCCTCATCTGCCCTCGGCTGCAGGGAGGAGGAAGAACCTGGAGTTTGAGCCTCTTTCCACCACAGCTCTGATCCTGGAGGACCGGCCGGCGTGAGTACCACGCTGAAACATCATCTGAGAACATAAGACTTCTCTCTTTTATGGAGACGGCTTTTTTCTCATTCATTACAGCATCATCATCATTATGTTGGGTTTGACTGCATTTGCACTGATGGTCTTTGATGCTTCATAGGTTTTTACAGCCCGACAAAGTAGTTGGATGAATAAAAACTTTGCCGTTCTCACATTTTTACTTCCAGTGGGATGAGAAATATAAACTTTATCCTGAGAGACTAAAGAGGAATTAATCAGCAGCTATTTTAATCATCAATTCGAGCTCCTCAGTTGTGAAGATTTCTTGTTCGTCTCATGTGATCGTGAACTCAGGATGTTTGGATTTTGGAGTGTTGGTCGTATTCTTGGATATTATCTCTCATAGTTTTCTGATACTTTATAGATCCAAACAAATCATGAAATAAAAATCAGTAATGGAAACGATCAGTTGCAGCTTTAAGTACATTTATCGTTTAGCAGAGTGTCAGTTCAGCACGCAGACCGATGGATGTTTGGTATAAAACTCACTTTCTGACATCCTGATATGCAGCCGTCAGACTTTGAAGAGAGTGACCACCTGACAGGAAGTGTGACTGACTGACTGACTGACTGACTGACTGACTGTCTGTCTGTCTGTTCAGGAACCTGCCGGCCAAATCTCTGGAGGAAACTCAGAGACACAAACTGGAGTACGAGGAGATGGTGGCAGGAGCAAAGAGGAGAGGTGACCAAAACACAAACAAACACTTTAATTTAAGCTTTTTTTTTTTTTATTGGTGCAAAGTTTGAGCGTTTTTTTATTTGATTTTGATTTGTCACGTGAACATGCTGTAAAAATGACTAAAATTTCAAGGTATCAGAATAGAATATATAAAATAAAATATAACACTAAAATAAATTAAATATAAAATAGGAGTATAGATAACACTGCTGTCCAAATATTGTGAGGTGCAAGAGAGAACAGGAAGACGACATGAGAAAAACACTGACTCGTCTCTTCGTCTTTGTTTCTGTCCGACTCAGAGTTGAAGGAAGCTCAGAGGAAGAAGCGTCAGATGAAAGAGAGACACCGACAGGAGGACAGCATCTCCAACGCCATGGTGATCTGGAACAACGAGATCCTGCCGCACTGGGACACCGTGTACGTCTGTGCAGATGTGTGTGTGTGTGTGTGTGTGTGTGAGCATGTTAATTTAGCTCATATTGTGTGTGTGTGTCTAGGAAAGGAACGAGGAGGGTCAGGGAGCTCTGGTGGCAGGGACTTCCTCCCAGTGTCAGAGGACGAGTGTGGAGCCTCGCCATTGGCAACGAGCTCAACATCACACCAGGTACACACATTCTCTCACACACATTCTCTCACACACACACAAAAAAAAATGCATTCGTGGTCCTCTATTTTCTGTTTTCATGTCTCATGTTCCACAAATGTGAATTCATCCGCCACTGAAAATAGTCCCCAATTAAAACAAAACAAATAAGTCACAGATGAAATGTCACAAAAATACTGAGAGATGAACAAACATTCATGGTTTGGTGTTTTTGAGTTTTCTTGACAAAAGAAAAACAGAACCAGAACAAAACCTTTGTATATATAAATATAAAAATGTAAAATTGAAAGATATGTTTGATATTTGTTGTTGGGATAATGTGGATGATTTAAGTTTTATTTACTGTTACTGTTAATCTCGATTCGTCTGTCAACGTCAACACCTGACTTGTAGTCGTTTTTCAGATTCAGATTTCCTTTATTAGTCCCACAGCGGGGAAATTTACAGCGCAACAGCAGCGAAGACACACAGTGGAAAATAGTCAGTAAGAAATGTAAGACATGAAATAGAAATAAAATAAAATGAAATAAAAGGTAAAAAATAATCCAAGATAAATAATTAACTATAACTATAATTGTAAGTAAACCTGTACATAGTACAGAGTTTTTCTGTGTCCGGCTGCTGTAAGAAAGATATTCAAGCTTTGTGATTTAAAACTTAAAGTCTCGCTGTGTTTTTGTCTTTCGTGCAGAGCTGTACGAGATCTTCCTGTCCAGAGCCAAAGAGAAGTGGAGGAGTTACAGCGAAACCAGCTCGGTCAACGACAGCGAGAGCGGTACGATGAATAAAAACCTTTAGTGAATATTCAGATCTGGAACGCACCATGAAAATAAAGTTTGAAACATAAACATCTGTGTTTCTCCGTCAGAGGGGGCATCTCTGGCCGACAGAGAGTCCAGCTTGGACCTCATCAAACTGGACATCTCCAGAACCTTCCCTTCTCTCTTCATCTTCCAGAAGGTAACAGATCTGAAGTAGTCGTTGTGTTTTCTGCCTCAGTTTGTACGAACCTGTCCGTCTTCTTCTTCTTCGTCCTCCATCTGTCTGTTAACGATGACCCCTCTCTCTCTCTCTGCAGGGCGGTCCCTATCACGACCTCCTTCACAGCGTCCTGGGCGCTTACACCTGTTACAGACCTGACATCGGCTACGTGAGTTTGCTCTTCCTTCGAACCCCTCGAGATGTCAGAACCTGATATTTGGTTGTTTACAGACTGTTGGATTTGAGATGGTTTCTTTATGATCGACTCTTCACATTACCGTAGGCCTTCAGTAATAAATTATTTCAGTTCATTTCTGTAAACAATCAAAATCAACTCAGAAATGTTGAACTGTCACACAGCTGGTGCATCATTATTAAACACATCTGCACTGGTTTCTGTTAAACAAACCTTATTTTAGTGTTTCATAGTGTTAAAATCACAGAAACAAAGACAGTTCTCATTTAACAAAAGGACAAAATTCTTAACACACAATAAAAGAAGGACAGACAAAATTAAGATTTAAATAAGTAAACAAGATTATCAAGTTTTTAAAAAATAAATACTTAAGTTATATTTAATTCACCTTTAAGTGTTGATTTTCAGTTTTTTACCCTCTTGAGCTGTAATTTCTATTAATCTCTTGGAAAAATGCAGATAAAGTGAAGAAGAAATAAACAGAAGGCAAACAGAGAGAAAGGACTTTTCAAATGACACAACATGTTTTGTTAAATCCTCAGAAAAAGGAAAGATTCAGAGTCTGTAGTTTTAAAATCAAAAGAAACTCGTCTTTTGGAATAAAATGATTATCTTTGCTATAAAAACACACACACACACACACAGGAGGTCTCTGGAGCTGATCTGGGGTCTGTGTGGTGTTTCAGGTTCAGGGCATGTCATTCATCGCTGCTGTTCTGATCCTCAACCTGGAGGAGGCCGAAGCCTTCATCACTTTCGCCAACCTGCTCAACAAACCCTGTCAGATGGCCTTCTTCAGAGTGGACCACGAACTGGTACGTGCGCGCGCACACACACACACAGACAGAGTTATTCATGTTCCTCGGTTTGTTCACCCTCCTTCGTCTCCTCGACTCTCTGTGTGTCAGATGTTGAAGTATTTCGCTGCCTTCGAGGTTTTCTTCGAGGAGAATCTTCCTCGTCTCTTCAGCCACTTCCAGACCAACA
>CM041544.1:24502273-24669773 GCA_023238725.1 Scortum barcoo | reverse complement strand
ACGACCAAGATTGCCAATTAGAGCAGATTAGATAGAAACGTGCAGGCAAAACAAATACTGGCTTGGCTTTTTAGCTTTTACTAGTTTGGGCTTGAGAATGAGGCTTTTTTATACTTGGCAGCATAACTTTTCCCACTCGTTTCATTTTCTGTGGAAATGCAAGATGCTACACCGATAATATTTGTGTTTTTACTTCATTTCTCCGGGAAGCATCGACAGCAGAGTATCTTCTCCAAACTGTCTGTCATTGTTGTGTTTTGTTCAGACTGCAGTTGAAATGCAAAAATAAAATGTTGATTAATCAATTAGCTGATCAACAGAAAATCCATCTGCAGCTGTTCTGATAACATGACATGTTGTAACATGTTTCTGCTTTTTTTCTTATTTGACGTGATTGTAAGTTGAATTTCGGGACTGTTGGTCAAACAAAACGTGCTGTCACTCTGAGTAACTGGACATTTTTTTAAATATTTCAAATTATTCAATTAAAAACACAGCTAACAAAGTCAAACATGTCCGTTAAAGTTTCTCAGAGCACAACGTGACGCCTTCAGATAACTTGTTTTGTTCCCACAACAGGCGAAAACCCCAATGAAAATCTGTCATAAAACTAAAAATGAGAACTAATATTCACATTTGAGAGGCTGATTGTCAGAACAGCTGCAGAGACAAAAAGTCGACTAACAGAAAACAAATCCAGGAATTCATAAAGTAGGAGATTAATAGATAATGAAGATAATTTTTAGTTGACTTGTGAGGATGCTCACAACAACAAAACACTCCGAATGATCAGAGGACATTAATTTCAAACCTTCAAACCTTCAATCTGGATTATAATCTCAGAGACAGTTTGTTTCCCTGTCGGGTCTTTCGGCCTGTTGAAGTGCTTTACGTCACCTTCGTCTCCACTCTGTCACTTTGTGTTGAACACTCCTTTGATTTATTCACACTATAAATGTTCACCTCCATGTCATCCCTCCTACCTCTCGAACACACACACACCTGATGATGATGATGATGATAGGAACTTTCCACTGACCGAGCAGCAGATGAGCAGGCCTTACAGATGTGGAGCAAGCAGCCACCTCGTGGTGTTCATGAAGCGTCGACAGCAGCTTCGTTTTGGTTGTTAAAGCAGAAAAAAACCTCACCGGAGACGCCGAGCAGGCCTGAAGGAAGAGAGGAAGAGCGAGGAAGAGGAGGTGTTAGAGAGGAAGTAGACGAGAGGTTAGCGGAGTTTGAAGGAACAGAAAGGATTTAACTTATATTTGCAGATTTCATTGAAGTCCTACATCATTTTTTTTTTTAATGAAACTACTTGTTAAAGTGTTGTGTATTAATCCTTTGAGAAGAGTTTTTCCTGCAGGCTGCTTCTTCTCTCGTGAGTTTTCTGCGTCGTACAAGTGTTACACAGAACGACAGATCAGCTGCTATCAGTGTTGTTTTTGGGGGGTAAACTCACCATCCAGCTGTTTTATGCATCAAAAACGACAAACTCCAACAAATGGGCACTAAGAGAAATCCTTTTTTTCTGTTTGGGAAGTGAACTGAGGGGGTGTTTTTCAAAATAAAACTTGACCAAAGTGTTCATGAAGTACTTGACAAAACATAACTGAGTCACATGCATCATCAGTGCATGTCCTGAAAATCTGGTAGGTTTTTTTTAATAATCAGAAATAATTTTATGTTCTGCAAACTCACCTCCAGCGGATCGACACTTCTGTTTTAAATTCAGAGTAAAGAAGGAGGAGATGAAGAAAACGAGCACTTTGCGAGCAGTTTGCTTTAACAGGTACACTAATTACACTGATGATGCTCAGTAAAACCTGCAGTAAAGCAGAGAAACAGGCGGCTGTGCTGGTAATGAAATCTTTTCCCATCAAGGTTATTTCCCGTTATGGTAATGTCATTTTGAAATCACTAATTTCTTTTAATAAGAAAACTGTTTTTTTTTGTATCTGAACACAAACTAAAAGGACCAACGTGACTGTGGGTGATTTCTGAATGAAAACATTAGTTTGAATCCTCATTTTGAACAAATATGTGAGTTTAACATGTTACTTCTCCTTTTATCTGGTTTATAAGAGCTTCGTAGTCCTACAAATAATCTCAACAATTTAAGTTTAACTTAAAAATGACTGAAATTGGAGCCACATGGCCCATCGAAAACATTTTTTGTAAGTAATTCCCAATTTTAATAGAAAACAATGATTTAAAAATGGTTTTGCCCAAAATCAAGAGTTTGTTTTACTAAAATTGAAAATTGTTTTCGGTTTAAAAAACATTTTTCATCTGTCAAGAACATGTTTCAGTTATTTTTAGTCTTTTTTTTTTTATTTCAAAAGGACACTCTAGATATATATATATATATTTTTTTACATTAAGGTTTTGTCCCAGTTTAATGTGTACAATGATGGTAACGTTACAGTTTCTTTAAGGATCATTAAAGGCCGATGGAACAGTTTTCACACAATTAAAATTAAAAAAGACAAATTATAAATTAAACATGCAAAGAAAAAGATTTTGATGCCTTTTTCAGACTGTTTCTCAGTATTGACGGTCAGAAATGAAATGTGATGTCAAACTGCAGGCGCAGATGTGTTAAAGATGTTCATGTTCACTCTTTGACGTGCAGAAAATAAAAGTGCAATATGTTTTTCTTTTGTTTGGGCCTGAGACAGGTAGACATGAATAAATTACCCATCATCCTCAGCAGGTTGGTTTACGTTCCCTCGTCTCAGCTCACTCCAGATTATTGATGAAACGGCTGCAGAGCGAAGATGAGATTAATGTGATATTTCCCCCGTTTGTTCCACATATTCATGTATTTAAGTATTTAAGTCTCATCATTGCTTTCAGTTGGATTTTATATTGTCATGTATGTAATTATTCATTTAGCTTTTTTTTTATGTGTTATTGTTTTCTTGTCACTTTTCAGTGTAGTTTTTTTCATAATGCCTTACAGGTGATGTAAATAAACTGTAAAAATGTTCCTTCTTTTCATATAATGGCCACTAGTTAAATGTGTAAATAAATATCTCAGCAAACGGAGCTGCGTCTGTGCTTTATACCTCAACTTTGACCTAAAGAGGAAAAGAGAAACGTCTACAGTAAATTTTAAATGTCTCGAAGGAAGCAGAAAGTTTGTCCTTAACCTGGGAAATAATTCTTTGACAAACTGAACTTAAAGGCGACTTACCGTCTTTTTCTGGAGTTTTGAATGAAAATGGCTCACATGGTTGAAAGATGTTGCAGTGGACAGTCGATAAGATTTACTAGAGAAAATAAACCTCTCTGACTCACAGCTGCTGTCAGAAAGAAAAAGAAATTTAAAGACAGTTAAAATATAAATCACTAAATAATAAGATTTTTATTTATGGTACTAATCATAGTTTGTGTCTGATTTTATGACAAAGATTATTGTTTCAATTTTATTAGTATTTGCTGTAAAATGTAATTTATTTTGTAGAAATTACATTTTTTCTATATGTTTAAAACAAAAAACAAACCCACTGAGCTGTTTAAGTTTGTGACCATCATAAAAACATAAAAATGTAGAATAATCAACAACATTGATGGGAGAACTCATCAAATTCACTTCAAGCAGCAATAAACTATTACAATGCGTCATTATTACAAGTCCTGCATTTAAAGGTCCAGATGTTTTAGTAACCAGATGTACTGAAGTATTAAAGGTAAAAATGGCCCCTGTGAGTGTAATATTAGATTATTGGATCATTATTATTGATGTAATAACATGTAGGCTTAAATGTAGTTACTTGAGGTGGAGTTAATTTTATCTACAGCTGAATACTGTTCAGAAGTTTAATCTAAAACTGCATCTTTATAAATCTGATGAGTAATTAAACACCGTTGTTGATAAAGTTCAGTATTTTTCTCTGAAATTAAGAAAACCATCAAGTAGCATAAAAGTACAAGTACCTCCATATTACACCCAAGTACAGTACTTGAGTACTTAATTACTTTCCACCACAGATCAGCAGGGAAACCAACATTTATCTGCAAATGGAGCCAAACTCATCTGATTTACTGGAAACTAAAATGATTTTCACTGTGGTTTCACAGTAATTTGTGCTATGTACAGTTCAGACCACTAGATGGAGTCTGAAGATCACCTTTAACACAGGTGAGCCTCCACTGATGATCATCAGGTTCCTGTGGAGCTGCTTTAGTTTGATTCTTCATGAAACATCTGCACGTGGAAAAAGATGTAAAGACAGAAATATGAAATATGAACCATCAGCATGTCAATCCATCAGTGCTGCTATTTCAAATAGGATAATGTTCTCCTTTAAATTCATATTTTCACTTTTTGTCATCAGGGTGTGTAGTTAATCTTAGAGTTTATATTATTATTATATTATTAGAATTAGTCCCATCTCTCCACAGTATTTGTTACACCACAACACTTTGCCTTTCCATGTCTATTGGACTGCTGGACTGATTAATTACTTCTCCATACTTTGATATATTTGTGTATATCATACTATTTTGTACTACTTTGAGTTATTCTTTACTATTGTAAATGGCTATATAGTATAAATATATATATATATATATATATATATATATATATATATATATATATATATATATATATATATATATATATATATAATATATATAAATATATATAGTGCAGCTGTATGTCATGTAAATGTTACTTTGTATTAGTGGATAAATGAATAGTCAAACACTTAAATCACATCATATAAGTGTTCACTGTTAACACACTTGTTGACTTGTTTTATTCTATTCTTTTAGTCTACTTAGCTTTTATTATTTATTTTTATTACTTTATTACTTACTCAGCAGCGATCACACTCAGGGATCTCAGGCATTTCCGAGGCCTGCGGTGGAAGTGAGGCCAAGCCGCGAGGGGCCTCTCGCTGCATCTGAGCGGGAGGAAGAATCTGCGGAGGTATTTGGTGGCAGTCTGGGGGCTTTCCTGTGGAGGCAGGGCCGGAGGGGCAAGAAGGAGCCTGGTGCCCCGGAGGCATCTGGGATACCACAGCAGGAGGCGGGGAGGCAGAGGTCAGGGCAAAGGAGGCTGGATGGAGGGAAAGGATGAGTTTAAAGAGCAGAAAAAACACCAGAAAAAAAAAAAAAAAAAAAAAAGTGAACACTAAAAAATAAATCAAATGTCAAATCAGCTGCAGTGTTGATGGACAATAAAGAACAACAGTGTGCCGCCTTCAAAGGGAAAACACATTTTACAGCACACTAAAGTCAGTTTAGAATGTTTTAACTTATTTTACTTATTTTCAATTATTTTAAGCTCTTAACGCTCATACACGACGTGTAAACTGTTGCTGAAAAGTCAGCTGTGAAATAACATTCAAAAGAGGCCCTGCTTTCTTTGACAGTTTTTATACTTGCTTTATTTTTTTCAAAATTTTAAATTTGTGGGAAAATGTGTGAAGTTTTCAAATTCAATTTACATTTTGCTTTCAAATCGACAGAGCACCCCATCATAGTACCTGTTAGTCCACACAGTACAGAATATTCATTTCTTTTAAACAAATAATTAAAAAAAAGCTGTGATGAATTTCCTGCCGTTAATCTGAAACTCCCAGAAGACAAGATTGTTTTTAATAATTAATTAAAAAGAGAAATTAACTTAGAGACTCAGCAGAAAAAAATCTTATTACCTCCTGTTGTTGTCTCACTTTGCTGCAGTGATGTAGGAGTGTAGTTGAGGGTGTGTCAGTACACAATGACATCACGGGTGGGTGTGGTCACAGACAACCTGTTACTCTTTAAAATTAGATATAAGAATAAAACAAAATTAAAAAAAAGGATGAAATTTATTTTAAATTATTGTGAGTAATCAAAAATAAATATGATTTATATTTATCTTCTGACAGACGCTCAACCTGTATGATGCAGATGTAGATGTAGTGAGTGAAAAGTAAAGTTTTGTTGGCAGTCTGGTATCTGAAAGTAAAAAATGCACATTTATTTGATATGGATGTCAGGAGGAGAAGAAAAAGGAGTTGTAGGAGGATGTGAAAGGAGAAAATGGGGCAGTGGGGGTGCAGATGATGGGTCAACACGGTGTTTCCTGTCCTCTGGGACGTCTGGTAGCTCGGGATGACTGCATCACTCATCTCTCCTCCTGCACTCTTTCATCTCAGCCTTCGCTCTCTTCCTCCTCCTCCTCCTCTCATCACTCCATCACCACAGGCTGTTTGGTCCACATTAAATTAACCTCTGCCGGAAGGGGGTGTTCAACCATCGGACCCCCGTTGCCACGACTACCACACCATTTGATTGACAGGTAAAAAAATGGGAAGTCACCTGTCGATGAACCCCGATGAGCCAAAAACTCAAATTCTTGACATCCAAGAGGCTCCTAAAAAATCACTTTGGTTTTCACTCCTTTTAGCCTTTTTAGACTCCCTGTGTGGTTTAAAAAAGATTTTTAAGATTTTTCTGATGACTTTTAAAGCTCCTCTCGGCCTTTCTACCTGTTTTATATCTGACCTTTTAGTACCATACGCAGCTGTACGTACTTTGACATCCTCGGGCAGAAGTCTTATCTTTTCCAGGAGGAGTCGGTGAAAACTCTATCAGAGAGCCTTTTCTGATTTTACATGACTTCTTCCTTTTAAAGTCTGATGATTATATTATATATTATATGGAAAGCACAAAAAGGTTATTATTGTCATTATTAGGATTTTTATTTTATTATTATTATAGTTTATCATTATCAATATATCAAGTCATGTTACATTATCTTCCAAAGAGAGAGAACAACCACAAATATGCAGACATATTTATCATAAGGCAAGTCAATTAAACATTTTCACCATGACTTCCACTATAAAAAAGAGGTGGAATATTTAAACAATAATATTTTAAAGCATGAATGAAATGACGACATTACCATCGGATTTGTTATGTAACTGGACATGTTATCGCTCCATCGAGACCAGAGTCATGCAGAAAACACACCATGAAGGATGTGAATATGACAGCATCATCCATCAACCTCAGAGGTGAGAGAAACCTAAACATCAGATTTGAATTTCAAAGACCTGAAGATGAATTTCCTGTTGTTTTTACCTCTAATATCTGATCTATTAAGCCATCTGGTAGCCAACTTCCTGCTCAAATTATTCCACTTAATATGACCTCTCATTCGCTTCACAACAACAGGAACAATCCTCCACACACGGCCCTTTACTGTGGCTTTTATCATGAAAGGAAGGGTTTTGCATTCCCTGTTTTCTCAGTGTTGTACATGCTGGCGTCCTACAGCACAAACACGCAGAGGATTCACTGAAAATCCTTTTTGATTGACATGCAGTCACTGAGCGTGACGCACGGCGAGCAGGAAACGATATAAAAGGTTAAACTTTACATTCAAGGTACTGAGCTGACGATCTTATCGAGGCCCTTCATACTGACAAACATGTTTTTCTGTGGATCCACGTGTTCATGTAAAAACAAATTAAAAAAAGAAAAGGCCGGCAGCAAATCCCATGAAAATGCTAAACCAACAATACTTAAACTTCCTGCAGCTCCTCGCCCATTGGTTCCTAATGACTGACTTTGAAGATCTCCTAACTTCTTTCTCTGGCACCCACAGCGAGTCGAAACTTATGGTTCAGTTACATCGATTGACGACTATTGGATGGTTTACCACAATATGATGCAGGCCTTCATGTTTCCTTCTGGATGAACTGCAGCACTTTGTGTTTGTGCCAATGTAAGCATGCTGAACTAAGATGGTGAACAAGGTAAACATCATACCTGCTTCTTAAAAGGTTAATTTTCCATGTCATGTTTCTTTTTTTTTTAGATTAACTTGTTTTTCAAAAGTCTTAAAGATTATCATCATCCCTAAAGAAGTTGTTTGAGACCCCCAAATGAACTGGTCTTTGTGCTAACAGAGGTAAATAAATACAAAGTCATATTAAAAAAGGCAGTGTTATACAAACTCATTAGGTTTGGCAGGAGCTGTGACCCAGGGCGTCCCACCTGTGGAAAGGCTCAGGCCTCCGACAGCGTCAGAAACTCACGTCTGAGCCGGTTTCCCCATTAGGTCAGTAGTCTCCCCGAGAGTCAGTAGTCCAGAGGCCAGTTCTCTTTAGCTCCCCTTTCACTCCTCATACACCAAATACTGCCGGGTCGGACGAAGGGAAAGCTGCTAGGCGCCGAGTTGCAATTAGATGCTCCATTATATAAAGGCATATTCAGATAACAGGGGCACCAATGAGGTCAGTACGTGCCTTTTGTTGCGGGATTAATGAGATTTTTAATAAAACAAAAAAATGCCCCCTTCGTTATTGTAATGACCTAATGAGTGTGCCGGTGGCGCCGGGCCATAACTGGGCCATTGGTGGGAAAGTCCCGCATCTCTTGGCGGGCCCCCTCCGCTTCATCCCTTCGTCCTTTCCCTGCACCTGCATCCCCCCCAGTGCTGCCCCGTGCTTTCCGGATCCCCCCTCCAGTGTTTGTATTCAAAGCTAGGAACCAAAGGAGTGTTTAATTACCATAAAATGCTATCGGCATTTAGCCCTCTGACACAATGAATGGCAACATAGAGCTCATTGAGGTTATCAACAAGGGGACCACTGGTCAATTGGGTCATTGATTTGGATTGTTTGACAGACCCGGAGCCAAGGCTGCAGGAGCAAGCAAAGTTCAAAAATCCCCCTCAGTTGAATTGAGAAGTTTGTCACAGAATCTGTTGGAAGGGGCTGTCAGGAGCGATTAGGGGGCATGAAAGGGCTCAGCGATCAAACGGGGCCTGTCCCAACGCTGCGCATTTAATTAGAATTTGCATGTCTTTGTTCCTGACCCTTCAGCAGGCATGATCTGATTACAAGGGTGAACAGTTACCACCAGGGGAAATGTGCAACGCGCTTATTTGTGATCAGTTTTTTAATAAAGAAAACCGGTTCTCAGCCTCGGTGAGTCTCTGCAGAAAAGCTGCAGGATGAACAAAGTTGAGGTCGAACAGCCGGCGCGACACTCAGGTGAAGGTGCGGCCAAGAAGACATTCTTTTCCTTCTGCTTAATTTCTGCCTCCCATTGAATTGTGGGAGTTTGGGGAGTGCAGACGGGGACTGAGGCGCTCGCTGGCTCATTAATTGGGAGGCGCAGTGCCCTTTGACCCCAATGATGCAGGGTGACAGGGTAAATGGGGAGAGGCGATTGGCTAGCAGCTTCAGCGGTTGAACGTGCCACCAGTGGTGTTCCAGAGTGGAAAAGGGCAGCGTGGAACAAAGCGCTGCTCTGCTTTTTTCTTTTGTTCTCCTTTTTGGTTTTATCCTCCCTTTTTCACTGTTTTTCCCTCTCTCCTCCTTTCCTCCAGTCATTCACAAATGGAGGAAAATGGAATAATGTTGTATAACCTTCTTTAAATTATTAATTTAATATGAATTATTAATATTAATAATTAATAATTCTTCTGTCTGTTGTAAATGGACCACACCTCCTGCATGTCTGTCTGTCCTAAATGAGGGATTAATTTCTCCCAATGTGTTAAATTTTCCCCCCCTCTTTGTACAGATTATAAAAGACTTATTACTGACTGTGCCATCAACATTTTAGATGTAATTGAAAGTTAATTATGGAAAATATTTTTATTCAACTAGGAAAATACTCCCCTAAGCACTCATACCAACCTATTTTAATAAAAGAAATGTGTTAGATTAAAGAGATCTTGAAAGTTTTTTTCTAAATCTATACTATATTTTATTCTTTTAACTGAAACAAAAATGTGACATTAATTTGCTGCTAAATTCAAATGAGAAAGATATAACTCTTCTGAATAGTCCTTTTGATATGCACTGTTGTTATCAGGTGGTACTTTGTAAATTTTGTTTTAATAAAATATAAATATTAACTAACTTTGATGTAAACCACTGTAAACTAATCAATAGTCATTCTAAAAATGATTACTTCTATATCTTTGTCAAACAATAAACAGCTGTACAAACAAAGATTAGGTCATATAAACAAAGATTATTTGTATTTGTATTAAGTTTAAATGACCTAAAAAAAAAAAAAAAAAAAATCCATATCCCACAATTTCAAGTAAAGGAATAATTTTCCTGTGTAAGCGCTCAGCTCAGGAAGTAATAATAAATAAATAGAAATAAAAAATAAAATAATGATAATATTAATAATAATAATTATTATTGTTATTATTATTATTATTATTATTATTATTATTATTATTATTAATAATAATAATAATAATAAACAATAATGATAACAACAACAACATAATTATTATTCTTCTTCTTATTATTATTATTAATTGGTGTAGTTGTGGACATTTTAGAAGAATAATGCTAATATTGATTATAAACAAAAAGAAGTGGTTTTCATTATTTTTGGGAATCCTGATTGGTTTAGTGGATTACTCTTTATTTACTAGCATTTATCATTTTCCTTTTTAATAACTTAAGATAAAAAGAATCTCTTTTAAATACTTCGATGTCATCTTTCATTTTTTCCCCACACACCCGTAAACATTTTATAATTCAGAATAGTTGTGTCAGTACAGATAAAGTTTTCAGCGTCCTGTTCTGTATCTGTAAGATGTGATTTGATGTGATCTGAAGGATTCATGCATTTGGGTTAGAAACTTGTGTAATTGTCAGGCATGTTTTTTTGTGATGGAGGTCATTAGTGTGTTGTGTTTACATGTCGACTCCTCTCCTGTCTTTGTTAAAGTGTCTCCAGAGTGTCTGGGATGGAGGCACGCACCCCGTCCTGCTCCCACATGTCTTTTTACGTCCACCCGCCTCCAAGAAGAACCAACTCCTCTTTCTCCTCGTCAAACTTCTCTCCTCTTTACTCCAGATCCTGTAAACTGTCCCTCTCTTATTTCTACTTTCTCTTCATGCTTCTTTCTTCCTCTTGTCTGGTTTCTCCTCTTTCATTTCCCCTCATCACTGCCTCCTTTATTGTTTCGTCCTCCTCATCTAACTTTTGTCCTCAATCCTATGTCTTGTCCTCTTACTCTAAAAAACAAACTAAACTTCTGAATTAATTACTCAGTCTCATATTCATGTTAATTGTTTTTTTTTGTTTTGCTCTTACCCAGTTATTTTTATTAGATCAAATGAGCACAGCTTTGTTAGTTTCATCTATACTTGCTGCCACATTTTGTGACAGCACAACATCAGACCTGTTTTAACCGAGTAAAAAATTAAATAGAGACTACGAGCCTACTTTTTGCTCTGACTGATTTATGATGTACTTTTCCACTTCTTGTGCTCCGAATCGAAAGCTGCTAGTTGGTTTCTGAACTTTTCTTCCTTATATTCTTCATCAACTTTGTTTTCAGCTCTGGACTTTTGGTGCCCTTTAAAAAAGTAGCTGCATTTCCTAAGATGGTATGAAATTGTCTCCTGATTTTCATGCTGAAAATGAAATGCTCATTTTTCACGTCATACGTCGTCAGAACTTGCCATCTTTTGGAGCTTGCAGTCTGCTGTTGTATTCGGGTGTTTTCAGTCCACTGTTCCTTGCGTACTTTCCGCTGTGGTTTTGATCATAAAAACGTACTGACGCAGGCGTCGACGTCGATGTCTTTGAATCTCTTACATTGTCACAGCTTTCAGATTTGTTGGAGCTGGAAGCCTGCTATTGTAATCAGATGGTTTCGGGTCACTGCTCCATTTCAGTTTTCTCTTGACTTTGATAATGAAAACATACTTTGTCAAAAAAGAAAAAATGACGCGCATGGCTCCACCTTGTCTTGTATCGTCACAACTTGCCATCTGTTGGAGTTGGCAGTCTGCTGCTGTATTCAGAGGGTCCAGGTCAACTGTTCATCTTGTACATTTGATTACTTTGTTTGTTTTGTGACAGTTTCACGAGGGAGAAGGACAGAAAGCCCTGGGAATCACTTTATAGCAGGTCATTTTCCAAATGACAAGAGCTGACGTTGGAATGACGAAAGTTGAAATGATATGATTTCGTTCGCCGAGCTCGGTGCACCGAGGCAGAAAACGGACTCCTTGTGCTCGGCGCGGTTTCTGTACTCTTTGAACCCTGAAATAATGACCCTTCCTTGTTCATTAGTGTCTACTCGGTCAATCATAACACATCAGAAATGAGTTTAGCATTCAGGCGCAGGACAATTGACCTTGTGTGTGCCCTTCCTCACCAGCGAGCTGTCACAGGTCTTCATCCAAATTGAGGCAATTAGCTGCGATGTGTCTCCCCCATTAAGTTGAGTGTCTCCACTGTGTCCTAATGACAGCAGCAGGACATGGCCTAATCAGCCCCAGCCTCTCACCAGAGTTCACATCCACTCTGGCACACCCAGGGAGAGCCGAGGACCGGGGGCACCAAAACCATCTGCAAACCAGACAACATGACGGAAACTTTCAGAAAAACAGAAGCACTAAAGCTGCAGGAGGGCCTGATAAATAGAAAATATCTGGCTTAAAGTACAAGTAGTCCAGTATTTACACTCTTCAGGGGTCTTCTCATATTTGGGAGGACTTGATTTTCCTTGTGCAACAAAAACACAAGAAGCTGATCTTTTTAGCAGAAGACACATCAAGTTTTCATTTCCTCAGATCTGCTAACCCAGTGATCCCCTCGCTGGAATACACTGCTGATGCTTTACACTTAAAGTGCTGATGAATCATGGAGAAATTTGTGAAACGGACATCAAAAACAAGAAAATATCTGCCTCATATATCTTCACCTGGATGTGACATATTTTCTTATTATTACACAACACAAAAGTACAATTGTTTCAAGATTGCTTAAAGAGTATACGACAAATCCTTCAATCACAAGATTGAAAACTGTAAACTGCGACTGCATGATCAGGCTTTTGTAGTCAGTTCACATGAATCTGTAAGTTTGCTGACTGTCTAACTTATTTACAGCCCTTCCTTAAAACACTTTGCTTCATAAATCTTTAGTGAAAAAACTAAAATAACCACAATTTTCATGTAGTAAAAACAAAGCAAAGTGTTACATAGAAACGGTGAGACAAAAAACCCCCCAAAACAATAATTAAGAAGTAAACTGAAACAATACTTGATTGAAGGATTTTGCTTGAAGGCAGTTTATAGATTAGCAGAAATGCATTGTACAAAATGGGGATTTGAACTGTCGTCGTTCCAGCCACAAACACACTCCTGTAACCTCGAGGCCCGAGTGCCTAAATGGGATCCGCACTGATGAGATTTCTGTCCAGTTGACCTCCCCTTGTCCTCGTTCAGCTGAAACATCCCATAATACACCTCATTTTGTCCTGAAGTGACATAGTCTGAGGTTGTTGGGTTATGTAAGTCTCTGGTCTGAATTTACATTCACAGATTCTTCACTGGGTGGCAGCGGATTCAACAGTATTAATTAATTACAGTATTAAAGATTAATATCACATAAATGCTGAAATATAAGTTATTGGACATTTGTTTGTCTCCTGTTTCCCATTTCTACTCATTAATGCATCACTGCGTGTGAATACAGTCAAATATTTTGTTTTATTGCTGGTTGAAAATCTTGTTTTCCGTAGGATTCATTTTTCAAATAAATTGAAATTGAGTAAATGAGTAAAGTTTCCATCCAAAAAAAACAAAAAACAAAAACAAACTGCTAAATTCAAGTTAAATCACAAACAATTAAAACAATTAACAAGATACTAATTCAAATCCTCTGCAACATTAATTTATTTATAACTGGCTATAATAAGGTAAACGTAAAATGACAAAAAGTTAAATTAGCTGCTAACTTTGGCATCAAAAGGCATACATTTATCTTAAATAATGCAATGTTTGTAGCATTAGCTTCTAAAGTAGCTCATCATTGCTTATGAAAAGTAAAGTTAGCTGCACAGTATGGTTATCACAACTAATCAATACATGGTAAGAAATGTAAGCTGCTAATTTGACCAGATCGGTCATAGAAATCTGTAATTAGACTTACCACGATGTGCTTCCTGGAGGAGGATGCGATCTCATGTGGACTGAGCTCCAATAGCCCATCAAATAGGTTATTGCACATTGAATAGATTAATAACTTCAACTTTATAGATCCTCTCACACTTTAAGACTCTGCAGAGCAACATAACTTGTCTGGTTACTCGAGAGGCCACAAAGTCGTCTCGGTTTTATTTGCTCGACTTTCTTCAGACTGCAGGTTAATCAGACTTATTTCTAAAATCAGATGTTTATGACATGCTGCTTATGTGTGTTTCCAGACTGGATCTGGTTGGTGGTCTGAACAAAGTCCACCAGTCTGGTAACGCTGCCATAGATAATTTGCATTTATGCTGATAACGTGTTGTCTTCATGCAACTCATCCTGCATCCCACATTGAACAGGAGTCGAGTTTTGCAGCTAGTCGTGATGGTTTCCTTAAATTATGTGATTAGAAATAATAAAGTGAGTCAATAACTAGCAGTAATAAGCTAAATGTTGCTATTTAAACACCATCACAAGGCTCAGTTACTAAAAAATACTCAGGAACAATAGTAGCTAACTTACCATTAGCAGGACAATGCAAACACAATGTACCTTGTTAACATTAGCCGCTAACTTCAATCAGTGTTAACCAAATGATAAACATTAGCTCCTAAAACTGGCCATAAAGCTAAATTAAAAAGGTATAAATTATACTGAAGTTACATTACCTTTTCATTTGGACACCGCAAAATTAGACAACAAAGACTGAAATGTCATTAACATTAGCTGCTAACTTTTACCACATGATTGTCAATGTTAACCTCAAATTTAGCGTTGATATTAGCTGCTAACATCAATGCAATGTTATCCAAATTTTAAACATTAGCTGTTAAAAAGCTTTAAATGCCATAAAGCTAAATAAAAATGGGAAATATAAGTAAACTCAAGTTACATTAACTTTTCATTTGGATGCCACAAGACTACACAACAACAAAAACTGAAATGTCAGTAACATTAGCCGCTAACTTAAGCCATGTGATTGTCAATGTTAGCCTCAAATGCACTGTTCATGTTAGCTGCTAACTTCAGGTAATGTTAACCAATTCTTTGACATTAGCTTAAAAAGCTACAAAGGCCAAGTTACATTACCTTTTCTTTTGGACACCGAGACTAGACAAAAGCAAAGAATTGAAACGTCATTAACATTAGCTGCTAACTTTGGCTGCGGTAAAGTTTAGCTAACATAAGAATCGACATAAGACTCGTGGTCATACAAAGGAGAAAGTGAGGACACGATGATAAAATGGTTGCTAATATTAGCTGCTACTTACAGGCCACATGCTAAAACCAGCTTCCTCTTCCAAGTCACCCAAAACACAAAGAGCCAAATCCTCCAAAAGGAAAAACAAAGTTCAACCCATGAAGCAGCAGAGTTTTCCATTTCCTACCTTTAAAAAAAGCCCTCAGATGATAGTCCAGCCGTTTCATTAGGTGGAAATACTATTAAAATGTCTTCTCTATCACATTTCTGGGATAAAACAAATCCCAAAAAACCACCATTACCTTTTAACAACGTGATTTTTCAACTAAGAAAAGTCTGAAAGTAGTACAAAGAGTTGACAGTGGTATCTCCTCTTGGATTCAGACACATCATTCATGGTTTCAGAGGTTTTATTTTCAATTCAAATTGACATGTATTATATATCATCTGAAAGTATAAATCATACTCTTTCCTTTAATATATAACACCTTTAGGATATCTCCATCCACTACAGAGATATCCAGAAAATTGCAGTACCCATAATGCTTTGCAACCACAGGAGCATTTTAACTCTGTGACAGTTCTTCATAAAAACTCCAGTAGTTAATAAACTGTTTGGATGAAAGAGAAGAAAAGAGGAAAAAAGACCATTAAACAAATGTGAAAAAAGAGCAGAGCTTGTTGGTGTACAAGCATTTGTGCCGGCCTTGTTTGTGTGTGTGCATGAGTGTGTGTGTGTGTGTCTCTTTCTGTCAATGAAATAAAAGCTTGTCTTGTTTAGCGCTTAAGGCCGCTAACGGTGAAAAAAAAGGCTAATAGGGCTGACCTGCCGCTCACCCCGGAGCAGCAGAAACAGAATGAGAAAGAAAAACAGAGGGGAGAGGAGCCGGTATTCTTTTTGTGCATGAACGAGAAGGGTGAACGAGGGAACGAAGCAGCGCCGGGTGGCGGATTAGTGCAGGTTGTGCCCCCGTGAAGAATGGAGGGAGACGGAGGAGGGAGGATGGATGAAGGGATGGATGAAGGCTCCTGTTAATGGAGCTGCTGATGAGAACAGAAGAGAGAGAAGAGACGGAGGAAACGTCTAATTCTGTTTGAGAAGAAGAAGAAGAAGAAGAATAAACTTTAAAATGATGGTCACAAAACAACCTTTAACAGGAAAAAACAAAACATTTTGGATCGTACAGCTTTTATTTTAGCTTCCTTTTCATACCAAGATGCTCGTTCATCGGCAGGTCAAAGGATGTCGGACACTGTGTAAATGCAAAAAACATAAACAGTTAAATTAATTTACTTCTCACAACATTAACCAAAAAGTCAATAACTTGCTGCTGATATTAGAAATGATGATAAAATCATAAAAAGCGAGCATCACTTTTTGTCGTCTGCACAGTTTGTGATTTCAAAGATGCTTCAGAGTTCAGATAAAGAATTAAAACTAAAACTTCTCCTCTTCTTTTCATTTCTATCACTTCTGATAAGTTAGTTCATGAGATGTGGGAACACAAACTTTATATCAAGTTCATTCTTGACAAAACATCCCTCGACACAGTTAAATTTAGGCTTCATATTGTTTCTGAAGCTTTCATTCACATTTCTTGAGCTTCCTCAGCGAGCACAGTTCCTCTTCTTCTTGGTGTGAATTGTTTTGAGTTTTTTTTTTTGCTTGCTTGCCTGTTTTTCCACATGTTCATATGTTCTCCCATGATTAAAATACAATAAGATAAAGAATATTAACATGACTTTGAGGCAACATCTGGAAAATAAAATGGTTGGAAAAAAAACCCTCAACAACTTTTAAAGGTTGGCCAAAGATTTTAGACCTCTCCCACTTTAAAAGTTTGTCCAGAGGTGGTGAGGGAGGAAAGATGCTGTTTATCTCCGTTTTAAGAGACGTCACACTCCACTGTGAGGTTTCGCTCCACACTGCCAGACTTTATTCGACTTTCATCTGAGCTGGACTTCACATTAACTGTACATAGCTTCAGCTTCTCAGAAAACACTCTTGATATAAAACAGCTGCCAGATATTAACATTTATATAAAAGTTTCTGAATGTCACACACACACACACACACACACTCTTCAGGACACAGGTGTTGTGAAATTTGGTTTTAAATTTCAGCTTTCTGACAAACGTCATATTAAATCCTCTGTTGTCTTCTTGCAGAAACAGAATAATGATTATTACTGTGAATTAAATGAAGACAGAAAAAGTTGTTTTTTACTTGGTTTGATTGACAGAAAAGGTGATTATCATCTGTTGTTTTACTATAAACGCTTTTTTAATTGTACAACCTTATGAAAACATTCGTAATGTTCAATCTGCACTAAAATTCAAAAATTCAAAATTCAAATGTATTTATTTAAAGCACCAAAATCACAAACATCGTTTGCCTCTGAGGGCTTTACAATCTGTACAGTTGTGAAGTGACCGAGTCAGGAAAAACTTCAAAAAAGCCTTTATGGGAAAAAGAAGAAACCTGAGGAAGAGCCACAGATGAGGGATCCCTCTCCCTGGGACGGACAGACGTGCAATAGATGCCACATGTACAGAGAACATCATCATCAGTCATATATGGAGTTAAACATGGGTCGTAATAAACTGTAGATATACTGAGTTCATGGGTTTAGTCCATGTGTGAAGGTATCACAGGTAATGGAAATGAGTCCATGCATCTCTAGATGTCCTCATATGGAGCTCTGAGCCACTCGACCTTCTCTCCACAACACAGACACAGATCATGTCCCCACCAGGCCAGTGAACCTCAGACAGATGGACCACAACCAGAATCAGTGAGGAACCTGCAAGACTGGAGAGAACAGGACATAAGAGTATTCACATTAACCACCTTTAACCAGTTTATAAGCTGACTCCAGTTTGTGCTACTACCATATCAATTTGCACTGTCTGTGATTTTGCCATGTCTTTGTTTTATTGCCATGTCTTAGTTTGGTTGTAATCAATATGCTTATTTTGTTGTAAATACAATACTACAACAATGTAAAAATATTTAAAAATACTCTTTCCTGTATTCAAAATATTACTTAACTTAAAGTAGAAACACATTAAAAATACACTTAAAGCACCAATAATTTAAGGTACTCATCATGCAGGACTTTGCTTCCTGTTGTGACACTGATGACCTTCACAGTAAATATGAAAATGAGGATCAGCTGAAGTTAAACGTGCAGAGAGGTGATGGTCGAAACAGGAAGTTCGACCTCCACGCGAGGCCGAGCAGACTTCCTGTATTTGTTGTTCTGGTCTCGTCAACTCAACACACCTCAGAGGTGCCTGGCGCCCGACCGGCCCCTCCTCTTTAATAGTTTCTGTTGTTTGTGGCCGTGGGGATGCCAAACCAGGAAGTGGCACCTTATAATAATCGCTGATATGTTGTTGTGGAAACAAGCTGGAGCACTTAATGACGGCTTCTCTCGCTCGCTGCCACCGCTGCTGTCACGGCAACTGCCTCGCCGCTTTCATCAGCTCCGAGCTGGAGAGAGAGAAGGGCCGCCAGCTACTGACAGAGCAGGGACAGCCCGGAGAGTGTGTGTGTGTGTGTGCGGATAGACATGTGGTCAGGTTAGTTAGGAGTGTGTGTGTGTGTGTGAGTGTGTGGTCAGTGGACAGAGCCGATCACAGAGCTGCTGCCTCCTGTCTCAGTGATTTACACACTCTGATCCTAAACACACACACACACAAACACAGAGTCCGGAAACATCCAGCTGCACTTTAAGTGTTGATGTTTTAACAAGACCAACACACAGATCACAGATCAGCTCGGACATGTGTCGTGGACCTTAGAGTGGATTTTTGAGGCTTTTTAAAGGAAACAACAGGACAGATTAAAGGACAGATTTTTGTCATTTTTATCCTTTTTAATGTGACGATTAAGGTTTAATTTGGGAAAAGAAGCAAAACAGACTGATGGTTGAAATTGGGAAACATCATCATGTTGATGATCTGTTGACTTTGTCATATTTGTCGCTTTGTCACAGAGGAGTTGATTTGATCTGATGATTATTTTACAGGCTAAGCAGGGATTTTGCATGTTTGTGCAAATACACATATTTTCTCTTCACTCTCCAAATGTCTTAACTCATCCACACACCTCAAAACAGGGTGTAAAAACTAAAATGTGAATCTGATCAAACACAACCAGCAGCCTTAGTTACACATCACCGATTCATCACTCTATCCAGGACTTCTGTCTGTCTCAAATATAATCGTAAGAAATACTCAAGTAAAAGTAAAGATACCTGCCAGATGAATAACAAAAGAAGTAATAGCAGAATCTGCATTCAACACAATCATACAAACCTTATTTATTTGCTGAGTAAGCTCACCTGTGCTGGTGAGACACTTACGCAGCAGATGAGGCAAAAATAAATATCATGAAAAGGACAAAGCTGTGAATCTGATCACAAACTGAGCATCAGCTGCAAAATAAGAATCACAAAAATGACTAAATCTGATCACAGCGGTCAAACTGAGCTACATTTAAAAACATCAGATAAAACTTCCTCTTTGGTTTTGTTTTGCCACACAGGACAAAAAAACGCCAGATATGGCAAAGACGTGGGTTTGCAGAATCTGTATGAACACACACACACACACACTCCATGGTTACCAGGCAGGCTTACTGGTGTGGAACAGAGGACCAGTAAGGCGGCCTGCGATGCTAACTGACAGGCCCGGTGTCTGACGAGGCGTGGGGGGGATGGTGTTCTTATTAGGCGGCGCTGCGTGGGCTCTGACCTCTCACACACTTCATGAGTTCACTTAATGAAGCCCTGAGCTTCAGCGCCTCTCCTCACCGCCTCACGTGTAAAACTGCGGCGCCAACCATCAGCGATTGTTTTTCAAAGAGTTGGGACACCTGAGGCTTTTATTTTGAAATCCAAGTTGGTTGTCTGGAGTTTTATTGTGTTAAAAATGCTCAGGTCAAAAGCAACACCTGATTTTTGACCACTTTCTGTGACTAATATTGTTATATATAACAACAGTTTATGTCAGTGTAAAAGCACGAACATCTGAGATACATGGACATGGATTTTGGCATCTACAGGACGCTGTTTATGCTGAGGAGACGTACAGAAATGAATGATTGCTTTAAAAATGTCTGAACAAATATTTGTATTTTGGGAGATGTTCCACTTTTCCTCCATTTCAAAAAGGAAATATAAAACTTATTTACCCAATTTAACTATTTTCCTGATGGCTGCAGATACTAATACTTTGTCGATGGATTTTTTTATAAGGAACGTGACAATAACTGGACAGCATAAAGGTGTGTTTAAGTGGAGCGATCGACCTCCAGGATCGACTACAACTTTTCCTTTGGACACACTGGTTGAATATTTTATCGGTGTTGATGATAGTTGTGTTTCCTCTGTTTCTTCACACAGCTCTGATTCCAGGTCAGCACAGCAGATTTTCTCCCCCCTTCCCTCAGCATCAGCCAGGTTATGTCGGCTTAGCATTAAGTTAGCTATGTCGTGTATTAAAAAGGACTTAGCAGCATGCCAGCTCCTTCAGTCTACATCCATGGACACCAAACGCCCCCCCAACCCCCCGCCTGCGCCGACCGCCCTGCAGTTGCCCGACTGGGACGAAGCATTCAAATATATGTAGATGATCATAACTTCATTTTACATTTTATATCATATTTTCATTGAACACATGTGACATAATGGAATTTGTTCATTTACACCACATGCATTTACACCTAATTTCTTCTCATTTTGACTTTTTGACTATTTAATTAATAAAATTACTTTAGTAAAGGAAGAAAAAGAGAATTCATAAAGATCACTAAAAGAAATTTGAACTTACTGCTTCAACAAATGAATCACAGTTACTTCAAATGGCATCATGTGGTCCTAAAATTACTTTATTTTACAAATGATGACAAACTTAGTATTTATTTAAGCACAAGACAAGTCCAGACAAACTCAAACCTGTGCAAAGAAGCATGTTTCATATATTCACAAGTCTTTTAATAATGTATAAAGCAGAAAGCACTCCTACGTTTGTTCTTTTAGAGATAAAAATCCTCGACTGTGAGAAGTTTTGGTCGGATCGGACTGAAGGGTTAATTGGTAAAATGTGACATGACATGACAGGAATGTTTCATCAAGGCCAACTTTAATTTGCTTCAGGGGAGGGGTGGGAGAGCGATAACTGCTGCAGATTACCGATAATAAAAAACAATCTCTGTCAGCCACGCGTTGCACAACAAGTGAATTATTTGAAAAAGACCGGACGATTCGAGTCACAAATGAGAGTGAAGGCATCTTTATGTTCGAGAGAAGACTTTCCAAAAAGGTTCACAGAACAGCAGAGAAACTTCACAAAGAGAAGCTTATGATAAAGGTAGACAAAAGAAATCAGATTAAAGGAAAATGCATCATTTAAATTGTTGTAAATAAAAAAAAAAGGCCAACAGAAATGCTGCAGAGTGTTTTAATGTCACAGTTTGAATTATGTGTCACTAAATTTCTTTTCAAACCTGCAGGTTTACTACTTCTTCTTCTTTGGTTTTTAGTTTCACAACTGAAAAACAAAGTGTTTTTTTAATATAAATAAACTTGTTTCTATTATTATTTTTCTATATATATATTTGAATTTCTTGCAGGTCACAATATTCAGTAGTATATAGTCAATCGTAAAGTCTTTTATGGTTAAAACACACGTACTTCTTTCAGTTTTTGTGCACTTGAACACTGCTTTCATGTTTTTAAAGGTGAAAGGTCACAGAGTAAACAGCAGCAGGTTTCTCTTTCCTAACTTTAGTAAAAGCTCCAGTTCTCACAATGAGAGTCAGTTTGCATTTGAACGCCAAGCCCTTATTTTTCCACTGTGTTATTGCTGCCTTTATTTTCAAGGATTTGGGAAGTCCTTCCTTCTGATTCGCTGACAGATTTGCGGGGTTTCGCTTGCGGCGGCCAGTTGGCTGCTGGTGCCCGCTGACATCAGCAGGAAGAGGCCTCGAGGTTTCTGCTGCTGAACTTTCTGCGCACTTTATGACGATTAAATTACAGGCTTTCATGTCGGTGTGGAAGCTGGCACGAGCAGGTGGATCCTGAGTGTGTGTGTGTATGTGTGTGTGTGTGTGTTGAACATTTATATTTTCATCAGTATTTGTTCTGTGATGCTGTGTGTTTGTGTGTTTTGTTTGCTGGTTACGTCTTGTTGTGTCTGCAGGTATGTCTCTCTGATTTATCTGTGTGTGTGTCTAATGTGTATTTCTTTGCATGTGTGTGTGTGTTTCTTTGCGTGTGTGTGTTATGTCGTTAGTCATTGTTGTTATTTGCCTCCTGGCTGCAGATGTGAACTGTGGTGCCCTTGCTGTTGAGTAATACATCTGCATGGAAAAAAGAAAGAGGGAGTGTGTGTGTGTGTGTGCCTGCATGTGTGTAAATGAGTAAATAGTTTAATTAACAGCAGTTTTACCATGAAACACATCATCATAAAGAGGAAAATACTGCTTTTAAAGTTTCACTTCAGTAAAAGTAAACAAGTACTGAAAGAAAACTGTGTGAAGGACGTTCAGAATAATCTGCAAAAGTGAAAATCTCAAGTACGTTTTTTTCATCTGCCTGCTGCTCTGAATGAATAAAAGTAATAAAAAAAATACTCCATTACAAGTAAAAGTTTCATTCATCATTTCCTGCAGGACTGATTGTGGATTTGTGAACATGCAGTGAATAAAATGTGCGATTAAAACAAAACTATTTCTGTTTTAATCGCACTGTTTCTGTCAGTTTGTCAGTATACGAGCTTCTCTTTCACATTTAATTTGTTTTTAAAGTAATAGAAATGTTGATAAGAGCAAGTCAAAGTGTCAAAAATAAAATATTTATAATCTCTCTCTGTATATTTTGTTGAATTTGTACCATTAAAGATCGCTTCATTAGCTTTCAGAAGGGCCTTTTTGGGGTGAGCTGCTGCCTCAGGTGAGGAAGTTCAAGTGTCTCGGGGGCTCGTTCACGTTTAAATGGAGGGTGGAGATCGACCTGCAGGATTGGTGCGGTGAAAGAATGGGGTTGTGGACAAACTGAGTTTCCTCTGTCAGGTGTCTGAGCTCAGAGCTCAGAGCTCAAACATTAAGAAGAGCTCAGAGTTGAGCCCCTAAAGGAGCCAGTTAAGGACATCTGATCCAGATCCTCCTGGACTCCTTCCTCTGAAGGTTTCCAGCACGCCCAGCTGGTTGGTAACCCAGAATCTGAGGGATTATTTATGTTATCTGGCTTAGAAACACCTCGAGAGAGAAAGATGCCTTCACTCAGGATAACCTTACATAGATTGACTGTTCTCTGGTTGATCTAGAGATCCCAATATTACTGGAGATAGTCTGCCTTATATAGCAGTATTTCTATAACATGCATGTCTAGATTCAGACTTCAGACTGCATCAGTCAGGTTCAAAGATTTCCAGTTATAAATGTGCAGTTTTCCCAGTGTGACATCAAGAGAGTTTATCTTTCAGTTAGCATCAGTTTGCACGTGTGCACAGTTAAAAAAACTAATTTTTTATGTGTTTTCATATCAAATCTAAATATCTGTTTGTGTGTGTGTCTGTTTGTGTGTGGCTCAGATCTGTCAGCAGCAGGGTTTCTGTCCCTGGAGTCCAGGGGGATTTGGTCCCCAGGTTTGTTGACTGACCAGTAGGTCTTAGGCCTTGACCTTTGACCTCGACACTAATTACATGTAGCCCCAGTGCTGACGGCTATAATACACCCGGGGCTGAATAGAAAGCCTCCCAAGGTTGTCTACAAAAGACGCGGAAGCCGCGGAGCCGAGGACGCCTTGAACCTTTAAGCCCGAACCGAGACCCACAACTGTGCAGAGGAATGGTGATCAGTGGAGGGACGGAGGCGTTTCCCAGAGCATTAACATGACCTTTGTTCTGCCGTAATCCCACACACAAATAATGATGTCAGTGATAAGGTGGCGTTGGGAAAGCGGCCGATGATTGTTCAGGATCAGAGCGGCCGTGGCTGCACCGTGGGGCCTCAGTTAGAAAAGGAATACTTCGATAGAGTCCACATGAAAGAAGAGACCCATAAAGAAGCGATGCTGACTTCAGTATTACAAGATACCCAGATACACAAATATAAATATACAGCAACATTAAAAATATCTGGTACTGTTTCATTTTAGTGGTCTGCAAGTTTCATGGTAAGTAGGTGATGATTACCAAGTAAAATGTTTGTAATATCTTTGAAATTCTTGCAGAAATGACCCCAACATAATTTAATCATTATATTCTGCAATTTACCAACAAGGAGGAAATATGTAGCTGTTCATTTCTTTTATACATTACCAAGAAAGTAATCAAATTTAACGCTTTACTCTGATATTTCCTAGTAAGTATGTTACATGATAACTGAATGAGTGAATGAATGAATGAACTTTAGTTATGTGGCACCTTTCACACACAAAACGCAGCTCAAAGTGAATAAATTAACTTTCCAACAAAGAAATTTCCAAGAAGTTTACTGCTAATTTCAACTGCATTTTGTTTATGAAAGGTGGCGTATGAATAAAGTTCGCTCATTCATTCACTCGTTCAGTTATCGGTTATAATGCTGTGGTAATTTCTGATGGATTTTGGGTAAATAATGGGCTAATGGGGGTAATTCAAAAGAAATGACAAATACATTACTTGGTGATCATCACCTACTTTCCATGAAATTTGCGGGTGTTATGAAAGTGTTATGAAACGAAATAAGATAAAACAAGATAAAACTTCCATCCTGAGGATGTATGTTCCTGATTCAGATTCTAAGATTTTAGATTCCTAATAGCTTTTAATCTTATTATTCTTATGTCAGTAAGATTTATTCAACTCAAATACAAAAACAGAACAATTGCATGTAACCACATAAACACAGATTTCCAAAAAGGTTCTGAGCGCTGAAGGGCATAACACACAAACACACCTACACACTGTTACAATAGCTCATTAGGAAACAATCTCAGGTTAAGGTGTCTGTGTGTTTCCACAGCAATAAAAAGCTTTCAGATTACATTAGCACTCAGGGAATTAAAGCTGCTGTCCAAAATCAACACAGATGGGCTGGAGAAGAAAGGAGTCCTGACGGAAAATAACGAGGAGGGAAAACCAAGATGAAGGGAGGATTGGATGTGAGGGCGGATGAAGGTAAAGCTCAAATCCAAATAGAGGATAATTCCATCACCTCTTTTCTCTGCGATGACAGACGACGACATGCATCGCAGGGGAAAAAAAGACGGGAGGGGCGGGTGGACCTGCCCCAGATGTCGCGACCTCACCGCGATCCAACCACAGCGTTTTTATGTCCTCACCTGCTGAACCTGTGAGTCACTTTCAAAGTGTTTATTGACTCAGACCTGCATTTCTTCATGCGCTCATATCAGGACTTCGTGATTGAGCCACAGTGTGGGCGAGCATCCGCCCATCCCAGGAATGAATGCATGAATTTACCCCCACAGGCATTTTTAAATCACGGTAAGATAAAGTAAAGAGGAAATTTAGTTTGGAGAAATTCAACCTGCCAAAGACGATGATGATGCACTTCCACAGCGCCATCCTCACCTCCTCCATCACCAACCGGTACGTCGCTGCAGACCATCAAAACCAAAACCCCTCAACTCCTCACATCTTTCCGACTGCAGCTGGTCTCATCAACAAGGCCCCCAATGACACTGGCTGCCCCCATCAAAACCCTTCTACACATCACATTAAGTTAAAAAGTGCTGCGTTACATTAATGCACTCATTTTATCACTCACTTTACTCACTTTATCTTGCAGTGATTTTTTTTTGCACACTCCTGCACAACCTGTACAGTTCTTTCATTTAAATAGTCATATTGCATATTGTTTTTTATTGTATTTTATTCTTTTTGATGTTGATACGACTTTATAATATCTATTTTATATTTAATTTATTCTCTGACTTGAAGTTTTCTATTTTTTTCTTCTTACTGTGTTTACATTTTTTTGCACCGGCATATCGAGACAAACTCTTTGGATGTGAAAATCTGCTTGGCAATAAACTTGACTCTGGTTGTGGAGTTCAGATCTTTTCTACTGCTGCTACTGTTATTGTCACAGAGCTAACAGAGGCAGTAGATTTAAAGGTAGAACCAGTGGGATTCGTGGGTCGCTGTTTGTAAATGAATCATTTAAATTCGGCCCCTCCCCTCTGAGTCGAAGTGTCCTGTGGTCTGTATGTCTGATGTATTTATTCATATTGATTTCTTTTAGTGTTGGTAAGGTATTTTTGGTTTCAGCTGTGGAGGAAACACAAAGATTATTTATTAAAAAAGAAAAAAAAACAACAACATGAAAATGATGTGAATTCCACTGATTAAGATTAAGAAGTTATTGAAACAGGATAATAAAGAGATGCAGACTTGGGATTAATTTCAATGTCAAGAATGAAATTTTGTGCCCACAAACAGGCACAACACCAATCTCCATGACAAATGAACAAACTCCACCCGCTGATGAAGACAGTGTGAGACTGTGCTGGAAAAAGCTAGTCAGTAACTGTAAATCAAAACAGCTGAATTTACATTAAGTGTCTGCAAACAACCTCCACTAATCAGCCTGTACGTCGCCTGAAATACAAAACCCAGGGCAAAAGAAATCTGAATAAGATCTCACTGCTGTTTGTGAATATTTTAGTAGTAGAGGAGTAGAGGAATAATTAAAGATGAAAGTGTTTTAACATGATTATCTCCTCTTCTCTTCTCTCATCTGGAGTTTGAAGGGTACACAACAAAAGGACACGACGTCTTCTTCTCCCCAGTTGAGATTAAACCCTTGATTGTTGGAAATGTGAGAGAAATGACACCTCTGTGCCCTGAAGAGACTTTACATGCGTGTGCGAAGGTGTGTGTTAGTGTGTGAAGGTGTGTACATGTGACACCTCTGCATGGATTCGAGTGTGTTTGTGTGTGTGTGTGTGTTTAACGTAATTGTAGTATGAAAGCATGCTGAAAGTATGTCAGAGTGTGTGTGTGTGTGTGTGTCACATGTCGGTGTGTAGCATCCTGCAATATCACTGTTTGCAAAACACGCCTCACGGAGCAGGTATGTGTCTTCTGCAACGGCAAACAGGTAAGAACAAATCTGCAGCGTCCAGAGGAGATGTGCCGAGGAATCCTTCACATTCTTTCTTTTGTTGTGACTGAGACACAAAAATACACTTTAAATCACCTTCGTGCCTCCGCAGAAGGCGCTGGAACGGGCTTCGTCTTTTGTTTGACCACAAATATTAGATATTTAGATATTTAGATAAGAGCATAACTGTTTTATTTATTTTAATTTGCCGTGTGCTGAGTGACACCGCAGATATGAAGCTCCAGATTTCACCCAGTGTCACCAGTTAAACACAGACAGACGGATGCAGCTCATCGAGTGAACAAAGAGGCTTCAGGAGGTGCTCGAACTTTGGAGTTTTTGGAATTTGTGGTTTTTATTTGAAGCCAAAGAAAATGTCGATATACAAAGTAAAAAACACACACACACACACACACACATCATCATATTATTGTCATACTTGAGGTGGAAACTTTATCTGGTTTCATCTCATTTCTTTGTTTTTTGTTTTATCTTCGTCCACATGTGATGTCTCCTCCCTCCTCTCCGGGTTAATCACAGCAGAGAGATTGTTGGTTTGTTAGTCGTGTCCCAAAATGACTCTCAGAGGACGAGTTTTGTTCACGAGCACAGATCATGTTTTGACTGGTTGGTGAAATATTAAAACACAAACAGCTTCCAGCACACAGGTTATTGTTTCAGACTGAACGTCGTACTTCAGAAAAACACAAAACAAACTTCTTGTTATCACTGAAGATTTATAAAACATGGGATCGATGCTGTGATGCTGCACCCAAAAATGTCTCTTTTATACTTCAGATAAACACTCACAGGCAGTTTCAATAATGTCTGTCATGTGACTTACTGTGGTTTAATGTTTTCACAGTCAGCAAAAACTTTCATGAACATCCAGCAAAATGTTCTACTTATTTAGCTGCAAGAGACAAAACAATCAGAGTATCTGTTCACGTTCTGGATGAAATGTGACTGTTCAGATTATAATGGACATTCAGACAGACAGCAGAGAGCTGGATTAAACTGCAGGCAGAGTTTGAGAAAGAAATTTGATGAATCTTTTCACTCCTTTTCTCTGTAAACAGATCATTACTAGAATCTGTCACACACAGAGATTCTTCTTCACAACCTCTAAAACACCTCTCAGGCCGACAGCGAGTCTGTAAACACAAACGATTGATGGAGGATCATTAAAATATCGTCGTGAGTTGCACAATATGAGGAGGCGAAAAACTCAGTTTGCTCAGTTTGTTGGAAGAATATCTCGGTACAAAAATACCAAATGTTCCTCAGATGTGCTGCTTTTCTCAGTTTTATATCACTGTAGATGAAATGTCTTTGTGTTTAGGACACAACGAGCCATTGGAAGACATCATCGTAGCAGAAACTTTTTTTAAACTTCATTTTCACATTCTACAGACTCAACATTTGATCAGTTCACGTACAGTACCTGCTGTGTATTCTGTGCTGCTTTCATTCATGATTTTTATCAGGACACACAGGTAACCCCCCCCTTTCCAACAACACACACACACACACACGCTCTGCTAATCAGCACAGCCATCCTGCCGTCGCCTGTTGCTAATTGCTCTGAAAGGTTTGTTGTGTAAACACTTGACACAACCGGCCTGAATTAGCTGCCGTCTGCTGCCTCCTTCCCCTTCGCTCCTCTTCCCCTCACCTTTCCTCTCCTCTCCGTCCTTACAGTTTGCTGCTCAGATCATCCAGCCACTGGCTTTATTTTCGAGTGAACCAGGAGATAATCTGAGCTGCTGTTATCTGCCGCTCAGGATGGACAGCAAACACAGACAGCAGGCGATCATCAGTGCTATCTGATCACACACAAACACACACTGATAACCTCCACACACTCATTAGTTAATCAGTCTGCGGTTATTTAGAGTGTGAGAGACAATCACAAATATTTCATTAATTTCTTAAAAGGACAAAGGATGCACAGATCTGACTTACTTGAAGCTCCTTTGTATTTCATTAAAACAATTTTCATCTACATGCACGGTGTTACAACAACCCAGCGACAGAAAACAAGTAGTAAAACAGTAAATTGGAGTAAATGTAATTAGCGGGGCACCCCTCCCTCCCAGATTGTCTTCCTGCCGCAGACGTCAGGTTTCACCGCCTCCACATTCACTCCTCTTAATGACTCAAACATTTATAGTAGCGGAGTCGCAGCCAGCGGAGGGATTTGCATACTGGACTGAAATGGAGACAGATAAGATAAGTGTTTAAATGGCTGCTGGGGTTAAAGCTGCCACTGAAACCTCACTGACTGAGTGTAATCAGGCTCCACACACACACACACACACACACATTTTACCACACACATACATACATTTTTCACATGTTGATCCAACACTGACAACCTCAAACATGTTCAATCATTTATCAGAGTTTGCAGTGCAGATCAATGACTTTATATCCAAAAAAATAAATAACTGTCTGTATATATGGAGGATGTATGTAGTGTAAAGTGTATTTACAATGTTTATAGTGTATTTATGCCATTTTTTACCTTCTGTATTTTTATAACTATTTTTTGTGCTTCTTTTCATATCTGTTTTACTATTTGAGCTGCTGTTACAAGTGAATTTTCACAATGTGGGATCAATAAAATATATTATCTTTTAATCTTTGTGATGTGCTGATGTTTGTTTTTTAATTAATTCATATAAAATATTGAGTTTGATGGGAAATAAGAGCTGATTTTTATAAGCTGAGCTGAAACTAAAGGCTGTCTGGATGTTAAGAAATCAGTCTAAAATGCTGCTTTGTGCTTTAGAAACAGATAAAAACTATGTTAAACATTAAATTTTGTTTATGAACGAAAAGACACAAAACAGCGGTTTTGTCCTTTAAGCCTGAAAGTACACAGACTCAGTGTGAGGCCTTCAGCTGCACCTTCAGCACAGGTCAATGTACTTTTCTCTGAATCAACACGGTTTAAACATAGCCGGAGGGCAGCAGCACAAGATATGTCGAGTAATTGCTTGTAATTAGTGTCATTAGTGTGTAAAGATGTGTATATGTGTGTGTGTATGCGTGTGTGTGTGTGGTTTGGGGGTTATACAAAGGTAAAGAGGAGGAGGAGGACGAGCTTTTCAACTTTTAATGTCCGTGGTCAGTCGAGGCCCTGAAACCAAATTTACTGTCTGCTCATCTACCTGTGTGTGTGTGTGTGCTGTAAAACACTGACATACATACTGACATACACAGACTGATATAAGAGGAGATCAGTCTTAACTTTCTGTCTCCCTTTGCAAATATTGCATGTCCTCGCTTTTCACACGTTCCCGCTTTTTAAGGTGTAAAAATTTCATCTGGGCCTCACAAAGATGGAAAACTCGACCCTGCACACACACTCACTAATCTGATACCGCAGCACCTGAAGCGGTTTCTTTCCCCGTCCCTTCATCAGAAGATGCACCCTTCCTGGTGTTATTATGTCACCTCACATTAATCTTCAGTTTGTCTAATCAGACCTGTTGCAGCGACGTGCCGTTATTATCATATCAGATTCAGAGAGGCCTCGAGCAGAGACAAGTGAGAAAATAGAGCAGGTTACCTGAGCAATGACCTTAATGCATGTACAGTATATAAATGGATGGACCACCTGTCAGGTATTTGAGCGGGCAGGAAGAGGTTTAAGCAGCTCAGGGTGGCTTTATGTAATTGTTTTAAATGTCAGTGAAGCTTTCTGTGAGTTCATGATCTGGTAATTATTATTGTCTGCGCTTTTGTAAGAGCAACCCAAACTCCCACAGTCTGAAAACTCCAGACCACGACGGTTTACACACCCTGAACAGTTCATGTTCATTCGACACTTCATACGTTCATCTTGGCCTTCATGTGCACATCAGCAAGACATTTTTCTTCAAGTCGACCCTGATAGGTGGATGTAGAAACATATGCCCCTTTTCCACTGCTTAGTACCTACTCAAGGCTCGACTCAACTCCGACTCGCCTTCGGTTTGTACGCGTTTCCATTCCATTACGTGTTAGTACCTGGTACCAGGTACTTTCGGTAATACCTACCTACTCGGCCGGGGTTCCAAGCTTGAGCTGAGTCGAGCCGAATAAAATGTGGACGTCGGCAGACGGCAGGACACTGATTGGCCAGGGCCTGGCGACGTCACTAGATCGTCGTCCGAAGAGCGACTCGTTCGTTCATAAGTCAACCGCGCCATTTTAAAACGCAATAACAGCAACAAACACAGACGCCGGCTGCACAGAAATCAACAACTCCATGAGCAACGGCGATTTAGGTGCAGAGACATTTCTTTGTCTGGTAGGCCTCCATTGCTCCAGTAAGTCGTTTCGTGTTTGTGTCGCATAACAAATGACGTCGCTGGAGTTTCGGGTTGCACGCGTTGCCATCATGGCGACCCCACCCACGCTGAGGTGGTACTCTGTTGTAATGGAAAACCGACCCGAAACTGAGTGCGAGTCGAGTCGAGTCGAGCCGATTAGGTACTAGTGGAAAAGGGCCAATACTGACAGTCAATTTACTACACAACTGTTGTTCCTGATCCAACTTGAATAAAATTATCTTCCTTCTTCCAGAGAAAATGCTAAAAACCTCACCCTAAAGAAGATTACATTCCTATATTATTGGAGTGAAAAGGTGACTCATCAAGGTGACTTAACTTTCTGTTTCAGCAGAGAAACTTATGATGGAAAACCAAAAGAAATGTTTGACTTTGATCACCATAAAAGTATTTTATAATCTTCTAATTTCACAACAATGCTTACTGGAGAAGTGCCACAACTCTGTGTCGGTTCAGAGCTGAAAATCTCGATTTATTGCAAAATAATTAGGATCTAAAGTCTCGCTTGTTCCAGACATTTTGACCCGAAGTACCTGAAACTTTTAGTCCCAGGAATCTTTTCAATGAACTAAAAAGCCTCCTAAAAAGGTCGTCAATCAGCGTTTCTACAGACCCGTGAAGATCAGGCAGATTAGTCTGCTGACGTTTGAGAAAGTGACGGCTCAGAAATGTTCAGCCAAAGTTCCTGTACTTTTGAAAAGTACGATGACCCCCGAGCAGGGACTTTTTGGGGGGTAAAATAAAGTCCCTGAACTTCATTTAGACCCTGGTCCCTGTGGAGGAAAAGCTCTGAGCTCCTCCAAAGGTTCCTGGAAAGAAACGTGGCTTTATCCTGCCGACCTCTCTCTTCTTCTTTCACGTCGACCTTCAGACTGGAGGAGCTCGGCTAACGTTAGCGGTTGTCCAGCTGGCAGCCTCTAGTGGCTTCCAGCAGCACGGTTGACTGGAGGGCTGAACTCGCCACACCGCTGGGCTCTAATCCTGTTAAGGAGGAAAGAGACAATTACTCTGCTTTGCTTCGGTTCAGCGCTCAGATCCGCTCCTGCTGACCGCTCAGAGCAAAAACAGTCACCTCCACCGCTAAACGTCCGCGGGGGAGTGCACTGTAAAAACTCGCTCTGTTTTAACCTCCAGAGGTGCCGTGTGTTGGTTTCTCTCTTTTTTTATGTCCTCGTATCACTGTTGGTCAACGTCTGTGAATCACCGAGGTGTTAAAATCACATCAGCTCAAACCTGATAACAATTAAAGATGGTAAAAACAAACAAGCTCTTTATATGAACCAACCACTCAGGAGTTTTTTTTAGTAAACTCATCATCACTTTCCGTCACTGACAGAGCGTAACTGTCATTTTTACATGAATTTTGAGATTTAAGGTTAAAAGTAGTGAACATGTTTGAATTTTACATTATTGGTTGCCATTTTGGATGTGGAGACCAGCAAGTTAAGTGTGTTCAGTCAATCATTTATTTCTAGTTCATTTCATTTATTTAACGTGACTCAGACCGTAATCAATCCATCAAAACAAATGGTGACCCTTTCAAAATTAAACTGATTCCTCTGTTAGTTCAGAGTTTCAGAGGTGTGATGATCAATATCAGCGACAGACGAAAGAAGTGTGTTTTTACTGTGTTTATCCAGTTTAAAGTTTGTAGAAATCTAAGAAATTAAATGTCACATGAACTTATTTTAGTCATGTCAACTGGTTGCACAAAACTACTGCAAAAATATAAGACTAGAAAACAATTTGCATTTAAGCAAATCTACACAGAAATACAAAATGATGGACAAGAGCTCGACAAGGTAAAAATAAACAAACATAAACTATGTACAAGTATAAATATATATAAAACTAGATATATCACGACTAAATGAAAAGGCGTTTTTCTCCTCACTGTGATTGCAGTTCCTTTTGGAGAATCGCCAACTTTTTATTCTCAGAAAGTTTAAGAAAATCCTGAAAGTCTTTCTCCGTTGTGATCAGAGAAGCCTTCACTGAGAAATAATGTTGAAATAAGCTGAACTCATCTGCACAAACATCACATCTCGCCCACACACTCTGACTTAATGGAAAAAAAAAGGGTGGATGTGTTTTTTTCTTGGAGGCAGACGGAGGGAGGAGCTTAAAGACACAAACCTCGCTAATCACCACTTGTCACAACTCTAGGTTTGGTTTCAAAAGCTGCGTGTCGCTGCATCAATCTCCATGATCCCCAGCTCGCCTCGCCTCGGCTTCAAAGGTCCGCTCTCCTCTCTGCGTCTGTCTGTCTGTCTGGAGCTGATTTCTGGTTTTCTGAGGCTGCGTCGTCTTGGCTGCATCTTCCAGGCATGCAGGGCGTTGGTCACACACTTGTGAATGTCATTAGTCTAAAAATAAAAATAAAAATAAAAATAAAAAAAAAATAAAAATAAAAATAAAAATAAAAATAAATGGAGTTGGGGGCAGTTTGTGTGTTTAGTAGCACTGGAGAGTGCAGAAATTCACAGTTTTTAATGATTCCTCACTTCCTTTTTAAAACTCCTTTAATGCTTCAATTACTTTTACACATATGTAGCTGATACGTAAGTTTTCATAAAGGGTTTTTGGGACAGTTTTAGCAAGCTGGAAGGGTTACAGTAACAGTTACAGGTACAGTGGGAATCTTCAGTCACCTCACGATTCGATTATCAATTGATTCTCGATCATCTCAGTTTCAGATTTCTCTCCATGGTTTATTTTTCTCCATCAGTACAAACATCGTCTTTTAAAAAAAGAAAGCCGCGGTGGTTTGATTTCTTTTGTCTCTTTCAGCTGCTCTGACATCTTGTTGCGGTTTTAAAATGGAAACATGGCGGTGACACGTTCTATGTAGCAGCAGCACCAAACTCAGAAATGACTGAATCTGAAAACTGATCTGATAATCGATTATAGACTTTACTGATCGATGAGGAATCATTCAACAAAGCATCGCAGAGTCCATTATTTCCCCCCCTCTTGTAACTTATACAAATACTCTGACAACTGAGTCTGAAAACTCCACAGGTGGGAGACACTAGCATGGACCTCAACACACACACACACACACACACACACACAGGTGTTAAATTGGGTCGGTATCATTTTCAGATAATTACTGGGATTCAACAACACGACAGGAAGAGACGCTGCAGCTGCGTCTAAGTGTGTCTGACTGACTCTGTGTGTGTGTGAGTCTGTGTGTGTGTGTGTGTGTGTGAGTCTGTGTGTGTGTGTGTGTGTGTGTGAGTCTGTGTGTGTGTGAGAGAGAGCGAGAGTAGGTGAGAAAAGAGAAAAGGGACACCAGTAGGAGGACGGCACCCTGGTGCACATTGTTAGAATGATTGACAGCTTCAGGAACCCAACTGGCAATGAAGTGGCAGCCGTGACACACACACACACACACACACACACATATACAGTCCCCCCATCCCATGTCTTTCTAAATTGACAGGCTGTCAATCAAAAGTGTGTGTCACAGTCGTTGACTCAAGCACCTTTTTGGCTTTGGGACCTTTTAGGATGGATGAGGCTGTCTCACACACACACACACACACACACACACATACACAGCCCTGTCTAAGCAGCTCAATGCTAAACAAATTAGCAGATATTAGTCATATTTCTCATTCAGAACGCGGCGCTGGTCCCCGAGCGGCCCATTAATCATGGCGACCGACAGGCCGGCTCACGATGAAAGCTACCTGTCAGAGAGAGACGCTCACTTTAACTTCTCCCTCTTTCTTCTTCTTCTTCTTCTTCTCTTATTCTTTCTGTCTTCTCCTCTTTCTCCGTTCTCTCTTTCTTCCGGGTTTTTTTTTTGTTTTCTCAAGCTGCACCGACCCCCTTCGCCCTTCGCTTTTCCCCCCGCCCCTCCGCCTCCTATAAGAAGAAAAGAAATGACAGAAAGACAGAAGCTCAGGGGGAAGGGAGGAATGCATTGAGTGAGTGTATGATTGACCCCGTCAGGAGCTGCATGTGTCAGCGGAGTCGGTGTGAAGAAAGCTGCAAAAAACTGCAACTCTGCTTGTTTTTCTTTCTTTTACCTGAACTGAAAGTCGACCCGGTTGTCTGACTGTTGAGTGAGTTTTGTGACCTGATCAGACCTCAGCCAGAGAGAGAGGACGTTTTTTTACTCTGCACTTGTGGGGGGCTTTCATTGTCGACTGCGGGGAATTTTCTTTCTCCTTTCTTTTCTGTTTCTTCTTTAACTTTTTGTTTACGTGATCTCTTCATGCTGCTGTGGCTGCTCATTTCTGAAGATACTTAAATATCACAGAATAACCCTAAATTTATAGTCACTTATAACTACAAAAGAAAACCGGATTGTAATGTTTAATATTTTATAAAATACATTTTACATGCATTTTAAGGGTGTTTGTATTGTATAGTACATTTTGTGATGTTTATACTGAACAAACTTTAAGAGAATAGATAATAAAAGTAATGACAGCGATGAGTTGATGTGTAGAAATAAAGGCTGTGACTCTTCATGTGCTGCAGCGACAGTGAAAGTTTTCAGATAAATCTACACACACTCAAACATTAAAATAACTTCATTCTTTTTGTTTTTTTATTACTTTTGCATAATTGTGCAAAATGCTGCTGTTTAATCTGGACTTTCACCAGTTTAACCCAGATATGATCTAAAAAGAAGAAGAAGAGTTGTTTGTCAGGATGAAATAAGAAAGAAGTTACAAACTATTACGAAAATACTCATATAGTTGAGAAAAAAAGATGTTTACGTCTACGATGTTTTGTGATGTTGATACCTTTACTTTTACCTCGGATAGGACAGTTTTGCTTCTGGGATCATGAGGTGAGAGGACAGATTTAAAACGTATATGGGGGGGTGTTGGGGGGGTGTTACAGTGTCTTTTGAGGCTGGAGATCGATGCTGATCAGGCTGGAGGGACGACACGAGTTGTGTCTGACAGCAGCAGAATCCATTGAGCAGGAGGTCAGAGGTTCTGCTGGAGGACAGAGGAGTTGTCTTTTGGTTTGACCTTTGACCTCTGTCTCCTTAGACGGCCGACCCCACACTGAAGGCCTGAACAAACAGAAATGTCCGATCAGCACCGCCGTTGTTGTTCTGAGGTTTGAAGGCATAAAGGACCTGATGATCATTTATTTCTTAGTCATTTATTGTCTTTTCTTTTTACTTTGCTACACAGTTTAATTCGGCCACACACACTCCATCAGTTTAAGCAGTAAAATGTGTGTGTGTGTGTGTGTGTGTATGTGTGTGCCTAATGTCTTTTTTAACTTTGTCTGACAGATGATTCATCAACCTGATTCTTAATCGCGTTACAGCAGAGCAGAGCCAGAGGTGAGGCGGACCACAGACTCCTCCCAAATATTAGATCGAATGGAGGCTTTTATCCGGACACCTCGCAGTCCCATGAGTGCACATGCAGTAAGTACGGTGGCCCCAGAGGGACTTTAATCCCCCCACCCCCAAAATCCTGATGTTACTCATCTGTATTTCTTGACCTTGATCTCACACACTTTTCTGTTAGAGGATCTCCAAACTCTATGTTGAACGTGAAATCGACTCTTTTTAGTGCTCACGCAGCTTGAAGATTTGGATGTTTCTTCCTGGAGGTTGTTCAGTTGTTTTATTCTCACATGTTGCATGATGTAAAACTTGTACGGTGTTTATGCTTCATCATTGCAGACCTGCTTCTGAACAAGCAGACAGTTTGCTTGACTCTCATTGTGTAGATCTACAAGCTTCTGCAACCTCTGCCTACATATGAAACTCTTCACTGCGTAAGTTCATGTTTACATTCGTCCTCCTAACTTTGTTCTTAAATTCAAAAATGAATGTGAAAGTGAAATTTCTCTAAGAATATCCCAGATTTGTTCATCTGGATAAATGAGATTCTTCAAGGCCAGATATCACTAATCGTAAAATATCTTTATTATCCAATTCAGGTGAAAAAAACCTTTAAATTTACAAGATGCCACACAGACTAGCTGCAGAAATTAGCTTCTTCCTGCGTCAGGAGTCCTCACCAAGTTTCAAACTCGCCAATGAGGGCGAGGATCTGAGTTCACAGGTGAAAGTAATCAGAGAAAATCTATGAATCTATTTTCTGCACCTGCTCAGTCTGATCATTTCATCAGCGGGCAGGAGACAAATACGCCTGCAGAGGTCAGGAGACACAAATCCAAAAAGAAATCTGAAAGGACGATCGTGTCCTAAACTGATCAGGATATCGTTTAATATCAAATAAAAATATAAAAATGAATACAACAATCTGTAGTTTGACTGTGATGATGAATGATTTAGAAATCAGACTTTAGTATCTAAATGAGGAATACACTTCAATGATAAACACACACACACACACACACACACACACCTCCACCAGACATCACTCAGGACAAGTCTTCCACTAAATTAAGAGTCTCTGAGGGCTTTTACTTTCTCATTAAATCAGCTTTTATTCTGCTGCCCAAACTTCCTACCTCCTCCCTTTTCATAGTGATGCTGACCCTCCCTCACCTAGCAGGGGAGAGCACACACACATACACACACAGCCTCTCTCCAATATAATTACCATGGGGAGGTGGTTGGGGGGGCATTAGGCGGGGCAGCTCCCCGTGTGCTCTGCTCTCTCATTGTTCTCGCCGTTTCCCTGCAGCTCGTCTCATCTGTTTGTGTCAGTCTGAGCCGGGCCGGTGCTTCGTCCTACCTGACACCAGCTCACTCAGTTAATCCAACTATCCAATTAATGTATTGATAACGCATCAGTCTGCTCCTGGTGGAGGCTGATGGGCAATTAAATCTTCTTTTTAAAGACACACAGAAGAGATGTTTAAGTTAAAAGTGCGTGAGGACCTGCAGCCACACAAACAAGCAAATTACAAACTTTAATATTAGATTATACTTCTGGTGTTGGGAACATTTTAAAAGTTCATTTTGCTTTATTCTGGGTCCTAAAACGTCTTTTTTTCTTCAGTTTCTGCAGAAAGGTTTTCAAACGTATGCATGAGATTAATGCTAACTGTGTGCATGGTGACACATTCAAGGACATTATAATAAAATATATTATATAAAAAAATATATAAAAGAAAATCCAGTTTAAAGTTGGAAACATGGTACGGAGCCCCTAAAGGGACATATGCAAAAAAATCCCCCCAAAAAACATTAACATTCTCAAGGCAGTGCACAGAAAATTATCTAGTGCGCACCAGAAATTTTCCAGTGCTCACAAGAAAGTTTCCATTTGACCTTCAGAGCATGCAGTGAGTTAACAGAGGGATCATTCACCTTATCATCTTTTAGCTGGTTGATGATACTATCAGGTATATTTCCCTTTTTTAGGAAAGTGAATACATCCACCTCTGATGCTGTTCTCTTTAGATGACGCTCAAGTTAGCTTTAGATTCAGCAATTAGGGGGAAAGTTAAGGAAAAATTAAGTAAACATGCTGACCGACTGTTTGTCCATTGATTGTCCATTTTTTGTACTTCTTATTGATTTTTTAGGCATTTTAGGTCAAACAGTAACTTTGTCTGAGACCCACTATTAGTTTCGTATAACCTTTACTATATTTGTAAAAATGCGAAAAACGACCACTAGACCACTTTGGACCAGGTCCAGATCAGAAACCACTATACGTAGACTTCTCAAACCTACCTAATATGATTTCACATCAATAAGAAGCACAAAAAACAGACAATCAGTGGACAAACAGTCGGTCAGCATGTCTCCTCCTTAACATGATGATTTAAATGAGGAAATTTCAAAGTTGAAGATTAAGTCCTGATACTTTTAAATTAAAGACACTTTTTAGTCAGTAACAGAAAGTATTGATGTCTGATATTCAGTCCTTCTTGTTGCCAGGGTGTTAAATGAATAGTAATGAGCATCCTCAGCCTGGGGGAGCTGCGGGGGGGGCTGTTAGCGTGCCAACCGTAGGTCTTTAAAAAGGTCAGTGTTGAGCAGAAAGCTTAAAACGTTCCTGCTCGGAGCATGATGTGTCTCCAAAATATGTTCAAAGTATGCAGGATGACGTGTCGACCGCTGCAGAGGTGTTCGACTACCTACAGGTGTGTGTGTGATGTGGGGAGCTGAACTGTAGACAGTGTGAGCTCAGTCACTGTGTTTAACCAGAAGACAGGCGAGTTTCAAAGGCAGCAGGTAAGGTGGAGCTGACTACTATGTGTCGCCATGCAGCGGTGTACACACACACACACACGCGCGCACACACACACACACACACACACACACACACACACACACACACACACACACACACACACACACACACACACAACATAGGTGGTTCTGGGCCAGACAGTATAATTACAGCTCTCAGCTTCAACCTCCAAAGCAGAGGCACAGGATGGGTTATCTGAACACACACACACATACACACACACACACACACACACACACACTTACACACACTGCACACACATATTACTGACTGCTGATAGCAACAGGAGTGTTCAGACCAAACGCTGGGGTCGGTGTGGGCGTGTTGTTACAGGTCCAATTCAGATAAAAACACACAACCCAGGAAGTAAAATAAGTTTGAAAGTTTATCAGATGCATCATCACAGCTCGACTAATAAATAAATGTAAATAAAAAATGAATGAATGAATTTAACTGGCCGCCTGAGGCAATATTGAATTTGCATGTTGAGCAAAGGGTGAGCAGGTTCAAGTGACCATGTTTTGTTCCCCCATTTTGAGTAAACTATTTAATAACACAGGAAATAAACACACACACACACACACACACACAGAGCCAGGGTAGGTAGCACCTCAACTGATGGATAGAGGTCAGAGGTCACTGGAGCAGGAATCAGAGAGCAGGCAGGAATGAAGGTGTGTGTGTGTGTGTGTGTGTTGGGTCTTGTTGAGTGTGTGCATGTGTTATAGTCCAGGTATGTGTGTGTGGGCAGAGTTCAGGTGTTCATTCACAAACTCCATCTGACATGACAGACACGTCCCATTACACACACACACACACACACACACCTGAACACACTCAGGTGTGTTTCTGATAACAGAGCACTGTTATAATATAATTTACTGATTTTAGAAAATAAAGGTATAAATAATGAAACAATGAACTTTCACAATCAAACTATTTTTAAATACTTTTGCTTTAACTTGCTTTAACATACTTTACATAGCAAAACATTTCATGTTTGCACACAACTTCCTGTGAATTCACTCTGATTCACTGTTTCGCTCATTGCGTTGTGCAACAGCCGGCATTATTCCCATCAAAAACTGATGAAACTGAGATTAACCTGAAAGGACTCCTCAGGTAACGTCCGAAGAGAAACAAGAGCTGAAATCATCGTAAAAACACAAATAGCCGTCGGTAAGCTGCTAAAAGAGCGTGAAGCATCAATACTGTTGCCAAGGTTACCAGTTCTAGGTCAATAAACTGTAAGCAATTTAATGTACAAAATAATAGATAAGGACACACAGCAAGAAAATAAAAATGAATGAATGAATGAATGATGTACAGACGATTACACACTTTTACAATCATATTTTTTCCCCAAACAATACAAATTCTAAAAAATAAAAGTAGAAACAGTTTTATTGCCTTTGTTTCAGTCTTGTGGAGTTTATAGTGGTATAGTTTACCAATAAAGTAAAATAAGTAAAAGTACCAATGCTTTAATGTAAAAATACTCAATTACAAGTAAAAACACAGAATTATTATCAGCTAAATGCAGTTAAAGTATAAAGTTCTGGTTGTGCAGTAAAATGTCTCCTGTGACTGATTTCTGATTTTATGCGACGTTATTAGATTGTGAATACTGAAGCATCAGTGTTGGAGCTGCTGCAGGTGGAGACAGTTTGAGCAGTTGAGAAAAATGTGCATTAATGTGTTTTACTTTCCTGTAATATTTGTGAAATATTGTAAAATGTTTTACAGTCGTTTAAAAAGAAACCGTATCAGAAGTTTGGAGGTGAAACAACTCAGGCTCACTGAAATTCAGAAAGAAAGAAAGTCACTGAATGCACTTTGTAGTTACACCACTGTTTGGGTCAGGATGGATGAACTGAGTGTGTGTGTGTGTGTGCAGGTTGGGGGTGGAGCACAGATAACTCACTGGTGGCAGGTTGCTTCCTACTGTAAATGATAAATGGATTAGGGAGGAGAGAGGAGGAGGACACACTGCTGAGAGAGAGAAGAGAGAGGGCGAGTTGTCCACACTGAGGAGGCTGAACTACAAAATTCCTCCTTTTCTCTCCGTTTTGTGTCTCCGTCCATGAAAAGATGGAGATTTATCCCACGACCTTAGATAGACCTTCTGCAAGTCAAACAGAACATTTATGGTTGTAAAATAACGACCTGATCCACATCTCATGAAGCATTTATGACTCTAATCCATATCTTCTGAACAATATACAAATGAGCTCCACTTTATATATTTAATCTTTTCAGAGGGCTCAGTGTTTGATGGATCATTTGAACAAAGTTTCAGGTTCTTCAGAGGATGTTTTGGTTTACAGGAGGTGACAAATTTCCTGCATTTCTTAGAGAACATGTGAACACATATTCTCTCTCTTCCCGGCTTGTGTCCTCTCCTTTGTCTTTGCTGCAGCGATCAGCGTTTACCTGCAGCAGGACGAAGCAGATGGCGAGCTGAGAGATGACGAGCAAACAGCGTGTTTGGACGAGAGCGTCACACTCTGTCCATCGACACCTCAAACACACACACACACACACACACACACACACAAGCACAACACAGGAATGTAACCATTTAAAATCAGATTATTTAAATTAAATGTTTTGGTGTTCAGGTGACCTCTGACCTTTCCTCCATCAGGCCCAAAAATATAACAAAAAACATTCGTTCATTATTCACATTTTTTTGAGATTATTGAACCTGTAAAGAAGTCGTGGATTTGCGTGTGCTTCCCGATGATCGCCCGCTCACACTCCACCCAGTGTCAGAACTCATGAAGCGAAGTGGAAATGATTCGCACGATATCTGGATTAAATTGAGGGTTAAGAGTCAGATTAATAGATGGGAACTTGTCTGTATTTGCTCTGGAGGAGCGTGATGCTTTCAGACCCACCTCACATCTGATGTTTGACTGAAAAAATGCTAAAAAATCAAGAGAGGAGGGAACACAAAGAGACAAACCTCGTCTTTACACCCATGCAAACACAGGCTGACAGGAGACAGGACTGTCTTTGCTGTGAGGGGATTTCTAATAATATTTAATCAATATATTATGTGTGATATCAATCTTTTTACAGCGAAAGGTTGCTGCAGAAAGAACTGAACTCTTGAAAGGACATGTCACTTTTAACACAACTGTGCTTCTTTACTCACACACACACACACACACACACACACACACACTATATTCCCACCCAATAGTTCAAACCACAGGGTAAATACTTACCCTGTGGTTCACTGCGAACGTCATCTCAGCTCAGTAAACTTTACACACACACCTTAGCTGATCCAACGCAGTGCTGATTAGAGCGACTGCAACAACCACAGTGTGTGTGTGTGTGTGTGTGTGTGTGATCTGTTAACGTAGCCTGAGGACACTTCTCTCTCTCTGCAACCAAAGCTGTGTGTGTGTTTGTGCAACAGGTGGTGTGTATGTGTGTGTGTACTGCAGGGCTGGATGGACACTCTTCCCTCACATAAAGGACACTTCCTCTCTCCTTTGTTTACTCCCTCATCAGAGTAAACAAAGAATGCTGCTTCCCACACACACAAACACAGGTAGGAAGTGAGGCGGTCATTCCCCCGTCAGGTATGTCAGGCCCGAGGCCACAGCAGAGCCTCGGTGACGATACAAGTGTTTGCTGGTAGAGACGTCCGCTCTCCCTTCAGACATCGTCACAGCTGAAGGTCGGACAGAACGGAGAGACCACACACAAACTGTTTATCACATCTGAATCCAGACTTTAACCATCTTATTAAATATGAATCCTTTTCTACAGTCACTTACATTCAGCTTTTGTGAGTAATTTAGGATGAAAACAACTCAAACACAAAGATTCACTTCAGAGCTGTGATCAGTTTTTTTCCAATTTGGACCCAAAATGGAAGCAAGAAACTACAAACTAAAGTACAGGATGTTTTGAGGGATGTACCGTCATGCAAAACCTGAAGAGTGTGACGAAACAAATATGAGCAAACCAGAAAGGTGGGAGGCAGGTGAGCGAGAAGGAGACAGACCAGGTGAGCTGAAAACATGAGCAGATTTTCAAAATGTTCCCACAACATGTCAGTGTGACTTCCACCAAACCTAATACAGATTATATTCTCTCTGTGATGGATTGTGCAGTAAAGTCTTTAATCTCAACTCTGTAATTTTTACATTATATGCAAACATTTCTCAACTAATGTCTGTCTGGATGGAAGGAAATCAAAAATAGAATAGAAATAGATGTTAGATAAAAGTCCTGTAAAAATCCTCTCTTGCAGTTTGATCTTTTAAGGGTTTTTACCTTCTGATTTTTCATTTCATAAAGACGCTCCCTGTGTATGAAACCTTCGCCGCCTCCTCTCCTTTCTGCAAACAGGCGTCTCTTTTTAAAAAGCTCGAGCGGAGCAGAACAGTGGCCCTTGTTCCCGGCAGAGGTCGTGACCCCTCGCGCCGGCTCGAACCCGATACCCGGCCGACCGGCTCGGCGGGGCGCTCCGCCTGAAAGATAAGGAAGTTGACCACCGGTAGTCCTGGTGTCCCCCCCCTCACCCCGAGGCTGCCCGGGGGTCAAACGCAGCACGCCTCACCTCACTCACCTTCTGCCTCTCCTCATCTTTTTTCATTCAGCCCACTTTTATTTTCATTTATTATTTCAGTAATCAGACGTCTTTGTGCAAACAGATGAAAGCAGAACAGTCACTGCAGCCACACGTACAAAAATGAATATATCACCTCACATCGACGCTCTTTAGTGAAGAAATACCAGGATTTTATCATTATAACTGTCTGTGAAAATGATGATAATTAATGATGAGCTGATGTGGAAAGTAACTGAGTACTTTACACTCAAATATGGTACTTAAGTACAATTTTACGGTAGTTTATTTAAGTATATTCTTTTTATTCTTCTTTACACTTCCTCTCATACTTTTATCTTCTGTTTTTTTAGTAAAATCTTAAACTACAGCTGTCAAATAAAACAGCAAATTTCTTTCTGCATCTTTTTTGTTTGTGACCCCCCTTATAAAAAATGAATGTGTGGTTGGAGCTGCTTGTTTGTGGTTCCACCAAAAAGACATTTTCCATCTTTTGAATGCAAAAACTGGCAGGAGTCCATTTCACTGTGATTGCACCTTATATGAACACATGACATATACACTAAATTGATTATTGATTGACAAACAGACACACACATACACAGTCTCCCAGGAGGGAGCTGCTGATGACAGGTAGCGACTCAGACAAGGAGAAAGGAGAAGAGAATCAAAGAGACGAGAAGGAGGATGAGGAGGTGAAGAGGAGCGGGGGAGGTGGACCACTCAGTGTGTGTCTCAGTGTGTGTTTGTGAATGTGTGTATATGTGTGTGTACAGGCGGGTGTGAATTCAAAATTGTTGTTAAAGAGGAAAATACCTCTTCCAATGTTTTTTTTTTTTTTTTTTTACTTTGTTTTAAATAATCAATTACAGTAATTAGACTCTTAAACAAACCGAATGATTTTAACAGTAGGATGGTTATAGTTATAAAACATATATCGTATATGTCTGAGACATTATAATGATTTTTTAAGAGCTTTTGGCTGTAAACGCTGTGAAAGTTCAGCAGTTAACATTCACAGATTTGCAATGAGTCTCCTCGTGTTGTGTTTCACCTCCACTGTGTTCGTCTTTTTCCTGTTTTTGTTTGTTTAGTTTCTCCACCATCTTTATCTCTGATATCCCTGCACGTCTCTGTCAGTGATGCTCCTGCTGCAACAGATTTTTAATTTAGTTTTATTTTTCTGAAGGCTTATTCAACTTCTGAGCATTATCTTATGATGTGACCCTTTTAAAAAGAGCCACAGTCAGTTCAAATTAATATATTTAAACTTGCCGTTGAGGATTTTTGGTCTCCTGATGTGTTTCCTGAGAGCTCCTGGTTGTTCTACATCTTCACATCCTTAGTTTCATCCCTTAAAACAAATTAACGTTTCTTCTCTAAAGTCTGAAAAAGAAAGCCACGCGACGACAGATAAAATCAAACACTCTCCATCCAAACGACGACCCACATTACCTCGTTATCACCCCTGTTGAGCACTTTTTTTTCCTCCCTCGTTCATTCATCTTCTCTCATCTCTGGGGAACGAGTGAAAACTTTCTCTCTCCTCCCTCCTGCTGCTCGGCTGCTCGTTGGAGTGTTGGGTTTCCAGGAAGGACGGTGTAAAATATCCGACCGCCGCTTCCGTTGTAAATTGACGGCCGCTCCCCTGACTGGCAGCTCTTTAACAGGACAGGAAGTCTGCGTCCAGGTGCAGGTCAGGGACCAAAAAGCTTTTTGAAACAAAGCTCCTTCAACTCACGCTAAAGGATCCTTCGTTTCTACTGATTGATGCTCCTTTGAAAAGTTTTTCTGGGTTAATAAATCAAATGACTTCTGCAGATTCTCCATCATCTATTCTTATACTTCAGCATTCACAGTGACCTGAAGCAACATTATGTGCTTTTTGTCTTATTTTGGTGAAGATATAAAAGCTCGACATGTTCTCGATGCTCTGGATCTCTTCGGCTGACAATGCCACTAAATCATGAGATGAGCTGAAGTTAAAGAAATCAACCTGAAAAGGAAAGTAAAGACAAGAGAAGTGATGTACTGGACGTTGGCATCAGTCAGATAAATTCTCAACTTCAATGGACCACTTTGAGATCATTAAACATGTGGAATCTGTTTTTAACTCTTTCTCAGTGATCTTTTCTCTCAGCATGGAAAGATAAAGTAAGTGTTCAGCCGTTTGGGTGCACAGAGTTTACTGAGACAACCTGTAGTGACAACAACATGAACAACAGGAAAAATACTGATTTTAACTTTGAATTAGTTTGTTTAAGTTTAAACTTAAAGTCTCTTTTCAGTCCAACTGAGATTTAAATAAACACACAGATCATTTCCTTTGCTATTCTCCACAAATAAGAGCAATTTAGATTACTTTAAAAATCTCACACAAACTCTTAGAAAACTCTTTATAGTTGAAAACTTTATTATAAATTAAAGGACTCTCTCTCTCTGTGTCTATACAGTGTGTGTGGTGCAGTTACACACACATCAAAGACGTGTGTTTGGTGTAATAAGCATTAAACATTACAGTCACACATCCTGCGGCGTGCAGAAGGAGACACATAGATGACATCAGTGGTTTCAGCTTTCACTCTTAATTAGGACTCTAAACTAAGATCAACATTATGAATGTCTGCTTCACCCTCTGATGGATCATAATTAACTGTGTGAGGGGAAACTCACTCAGTATTTAGATCATTATTAATATTACAATACACAGCTTGTGGTTTGAGTTCATTCACCAAAGAACTGAGACTCAAAAGCATCTTGAAATTTTAATTTTAAGAAACCACACACTGTTTTTAGGGGGGAAGCTGGTTTAATGTTTAATATGTTTTGTATTCTATAACTTCATTTATGCAAAATATTAAATGGAAATGTAACTTACAGCTACATCTATCAAATGTGCATGAATTATTAAGTTTTAGAGGAATTTGATCCATAATAGACAAAAATGAATCATGAATGTTGCTCATATAAGTATGTAAGTAAATCTCTGCAAAGCTTCTCAATGCAAAGTAAAATAACTAAAACAACAATTCAACAAATGTACAGATTTAAAAAGCTCTTAAGTTCCATTAAACATCTTGCTGGAGAGACAGACGGACGGAGGCCTCATCTGGCTTTGAAAAGAGTAAAAACGGTGGATGGTGGTGCTGCAAATTTGCACAAAGTCAGTCAAATCGATCAATTCATCCACACTGGATCATCTCAGGGTGCACAGTTTATACCAGGGTTCAGTGCCAAATAATCTACCAAATTAAAAGACAATGCAATACAGTCTGACTTTAAAGAGAATTTGCGTCTATGATTAAGCTCCTCAGTCCTCTCAAACATTAATTATAAAGAGTTTTAAATACTTTTAGGATTTCGTCCTCTAAAACTGCACACTAGGGGATATTTTAGAGATGAATCCTTTAAGAGAAAGTGGTTGCTACAAACACGTTTATGGTGAATTATTAAAATGGCATACTTAGATGAACTGACAGACTGATACTCTGCAAAGAAGGGAACTTTTGCTGCTTTCAAAACCTTAAATTCAACCCCATTATAGCTACTGATGGTCGCAGCCAAAAGTCCAAGAAAGCCGAAAGCCGAAAACTTCTACGTGGCTCGATACCACCTGAAGTTTATGATAAAATGCTTTTAATTTGGGTTGCAATGCGACTAAACTGACTGAAAAATGCTTGTAGCTTTGTAAGTTTTATATATTTTTTGATGGATCAACTTAAAGGATTTTTTTCTACAAATTCTCACAAGTAAATGAAAATGGACCTCAGAAAGATCGATGTTTTACTTCAGATGGATGCAACATGTTTGCAGAAAATCACAGGAAATTTGCATTTAGAACATCACAAGGGAGATATGAAAGCGGGGTGTGTGTGTGTGTGTGTGTGTGTTTAACCTCTGGTAGCAGGAGGAGATTTTAGCACCTGTCAGACTCTGTCGGCATCAAACCTCAGGTGACACTCCTGACCCAGAGAGGCATGCAGCTAGGGTACGCTAATTACACACAAACACACACGTATACACACACACATATGCAATTGCACACACACACACACGTTCGTGATTTAGCAGGACTCAGATCAAAGTGAAGCCTTCAGACTGTCAGTGCAGCGCCGCCTCAGGCTGACAGCAGCCCACAGTTCATCCAGTGTTTACATTACAGCACTTTCTACTCTCTGCACACACACTCACACACACACACACACTTTTACACACACACTTCACCGGCTGATCTGCAGCCTGATAAGATGGCCGACATCTTCACACACCTAAATCGCCCCGCTGTGGGGAGAGTGCAGCTCGTTGGTGAGACTGAGAGAGAAATAAAAAGGAGATTTTTCATTTTTTAAAACTTTTTTATTGAGTCACAAAATGCAGCAGTGTGAAAAAAAACCCCTTAAAACCTTGGTTACAAGTTGGTGGGTCAAAGGTCACGAGACCGTAGATCAACAACAGGAAAATCTTTTCATTCAGAAGTAAAAGAAAAAAATTTGAGCGGGTTCCTCGTTTGATCTCTAAACTTTCGTTCCAAACAGTTTGATTATTACGCAACGTGATTGAAAACCAAACGCAGCGTTTGGAAATGTGTTGTTGGCTGTGTATGTGTGTGTGTGTGTGTTTCCAGCATGCTCCTACTTGCCTCGCTCTCTGCTCTCTCTCTCTCTCTCTCTCTCTCTTTCTGTCTGCTTCCTTGTCGAAATCAATAAAGGCAGCTGACTGAAGAAAATCAAACTCACATTTTCACACTTTGACCGTCGTTGGCAAGAGTGAGGCCTCAGAGCGAAGATTAATCTAAACTTAATTCTGAATCAACTAAACTCTTTCAGCCTGGACCGAGTGAAACCTCCATCAAGTTCACTTTTATGATTATTTATTTGTGATTTAACGTTTCTAAATTAATAAAAGTATAATAAAATATTGCTAAGTTTAATTAAAAAAAAGATGGAAAATTGGATCATAAATCCTTCCAGCTTGTGATCACACTGAAGGTCTGAAGCTCAAACAAAACATGTTGCTGCAGCTGCCACGAAAATGCTGAAATAAATATCAAGAAGATAAAACTGTTTTCTAGCACACATCAAACCTTTCTCCAGTGTTTTTTCTGGAGATTATTTGAGTTCTCGAGCTGTCAGAGTTTCACTTTAAAGGTTTCAGATGTGATGAAAACAGTGAAGTTAACATCTGAGCCGAGATGGAGGATCAGTGAAGGCTTGGTTTTAAAGTCAGGCTTAACTTATAAGCTCATCAGCCCTCAGGCCTGCACACACACACACACACACACACACACCAATCTTTTGCAGTAAAACCTGATGTTCAATCACAGTATAATTACATCAAATATGGATAAAATCAATGATTTATAAATGTATAAATGTGAATCATTCATTCTCTGTCTGCATCTCAACCTTCACCCTCAGTGATCTAAACTTTCATATCAATAAAACTCAAATAACAGGAGATTATTTCTGTTTTGAAGTCAGATTAATAAGATTAATTGATTTATTTTGGGTCTCTTTCGTCTCCAGAGTGTCTGAGTTGGAAAATGAAGATGTGATGTGGAGAATAAACCGAGGCGCCGCGGGAGGAAGATCTCCATTACAGAAGCTTTTAAAAGCTCAGGATTAGGATTAGTGGGAAAGGCCCTTTAAGTGTCCAGAGGAGAGCTGCATGGGTTGATGGGAGAAATTCATCTTAGAAAGAGTGTGTGTGACTCCAGAAGATCAGTCACTCCTAACAGGTCCTACATTTCCAGAGGCTTCTTTAGTAGAAAGACTGTTAAAATTTTAAAGATTTTTCCATGTTTTAGCCTACAGATTACCAAGAGTGAACACTTCACATCATTGCAGCTCATAACATCAGTTTTAACTTGTTTTTTATTCATTAGCTTGCATAAATTCAGAAGTTGCACATAAAAAAACACCAGACGCCTGATGAACACTTTCTCTTTCTTTGTTGTGCGTGATTTTCTCTCGTTGCAACTTTCCGTCAGCGTTTCCTGCAAACTGATTTCATTTCATGTCAATTTCCAGAGAAATCAGTTTAATGAACTTCCTTTTCTGGGGATCCCCTGAACAACCTGACCTGCAGGAGAGCTCTGACGTCACTCCTGCCTGAAAACCTCCCGCCGCTGTTATTAATGATCAGACGCTCTGTGATGGGAGCTGACAGGCAGGAACGCTCTGACACAAGTATGAACTGAATTTTATCACAAAGGAAAGGAGGAAGGCGGGAGGAACGGAGGGAAGACACAAAAAACTGAGAGGATGACAGGAGCAGGACAGATGGAAAACTGTAAAGATGGAACAAAACAGAAATCTGAGGCTCTGTAGATCAAATCTGCAGCAACAGTCAACTGAAGTGATTTAACCCAAAGAGATGAAGCTTTCGTTTTACATTAAAGTGTCATTTTATACTTTTATGAGCTGTTTTTGAAGTGATTCGTTTTGTGATTTGTTAGAAAAGTTGTTCATTTTGAGGTTTCTGTCAGGATTTTAATACTAAAACTACTATTTGTTCACTTTGTGGCAGAGATATGACAGACGTGCAGCTAAAACCAACGATGCACTCCAGTTAAAATCTCCTTTATCTGACTAAAAACTACAGATGGTTTTTTTATTTTGACCCACAAGAGGCAGAAATAAAAAAATCAGTGCACATTTTCAGCAGTTTCACAACAAAAGAACAATCTGCACTAAATGCAGCATTTATCTGCACCATTTAACTCAAAATATTTATTTAATTAAGATCTAATTCTACACAACATAATAATTTACATCCTTTTCATATGTGCAGCTAAACTACAGGAAATTAGATTAACTGATAAAATATAATCTGTGCAGCATTAAAAAAACAGTTCAAACTGGCAAATAAAATAAAATAATAATAATAATAATAATAATAATAATAATAATAATTATTATTTTCTGAGAGATTTAATTTAAAATCTGATCTCCTTTAATGTCTCTGTGTGAATTGAAGCTGCTGCCTCCTTCAAACGTGTCGCAGCTGATATGAAAGACCATTTTTGTGATTTGTGTTTTTGGGAGATTCCCACAGAGCTCAGAGCTATTCGGTGTCATCTGGAGATTTACAGCTCAGCTCTGTGAAAATAATACGGAACTTTTGAATGATCGAGTCCAAACACGAAGAAAAAAAGACAATACAGAATGTGATAAAATTACACGTGGACTAAAAAACGTATTATAATTTACAGGGAGATTTATTAGAAATATCTTAACTTATTAAAATGCGGATGTTTTTTAAAGAAATGGTTTTATTGGATGTTTTACGCACGGGGGGTTCATGTTGGGCAGCTTCAGCTTCACCAGTAACTCACATTCAAACAGGAGCCTTTTAATTGAAGGTGTGAAAACCAACAGTGTTTCCATCAGTCTGCGCCAAAATCAGCAGCACACACACACACACACACACACACACACACACACACTCCAATCAACGCACACTCCCTCAGTGTGAAAACACACACCAAATCTCAACTTTCATTAACAAGAAAAAAACACACAATTTAACACGAGTGTCAAAAACATCTAAATGTGTTAATGAAGCTTTTTTTTGTTTAGTTTGTGAAGTGAAACTCTGACAAAACAGCCAAACGCACAACTCCTCCTCAGAAACTGAAGTGAACCACAGCGGAGCGCAGAGCTGCAGGTCTACGCGTCGGTCCAACCTCATCTCTCCAAAGAGCGTTTTATTTGTGAAATAATAAAATATATATTTTTATTAAATATAAAAAATAGTTCCGAAGAGACGCAGGCTGCGTTTACACCAACAGATCCAAAACTTTTTTTAGTTAAACATGAAGTATAAAAGCATTACGCACCACTAAAGTTCACCTCATGTGGATCAGGCCTTTTCTGGATTTAACCTTCTTTCTCTCAGAAGTCTCAAGAAGGAAATTAATTAAAAATCTATCAGTTAAAAAATAAAAAAAAAACTCTTATTTTTACTCACTGTCAATCACTGAATCTGACCCCAACGTTTCTTCAGTTGTTCAGTTTTTTCCTTTTCTCTCCTAATTTGGCGGAAAAGTTCAGCCAAATTTGGCTTAATTTGGCTGAACTTTAGTTCAAAGTTACTTTAATTATTATATATTTCAATTATCTGAACTTCTGAGTTGTCTAATTTGTTTCAATGCAGTAAATTTAAAATGTAAAGTTGCTCTTTTCTGTCCTTCCTCTGCGTAATTTCTTCTTCACCTCCTGAACTCAGACAGTCCGGATGAGGTGAAACTCTGAACGTCTCTCAGCTGATTGGCTACCTGCGAGTTTCCTCCGGCTGCTGCCATCTGATCCCTCTCTCTCTCTCTCTCTCTCTCTCTCCTTCACTCTCTCTCTCTCTCTCTCTCTCTGAGCGCACCGCTGCGTCTCCCCTCTGATCTCCAAACTTTACCCTTTTTTTCCTGAAACAAAAAAGTCTCCGGTGAATGAACAAGCCTCTTTAACATATTCAGACCAACGTCACCGGCTGAAGGTGGATCATGACGCGCAGACGTTTCTATAAAACACCCCGCAGCCCGCTCACTGTGGAGGAATAGGCACCGGTTTGGCGGAGGAGAAGCTGAGCGCGGATTAGCTGCGTGGACGGGAGGCTGTGTGGAGGTGAGTCTGCTGTCTTTTATTATTTTTGAATCCTTCTCTTTAATCTTTGTTGAATTTGCTGAAGCTTTCATCCTGGTCGTCGCTCACATCTCATCTCTACTTTGCTTAGCCAGACCTTTTAATCCGCTCCTTACTGCAGCCTACTGTATTCAAATCCTCCTTTCTTCTGCTGCTTTTTATTTTAAAAGCTGATTTATTGCCATTGCTCTATAAAGCTCGGGCCGCCCGGGGGGTGGCTGAGCCCCCTGAACTGTACTTATAAAGGCGCATAACCTAATAGACAAGCCGGCGCATGTAAACCTGTAAAACTATTTGGAATAGTTGACAGCTACTCCTCAATTTGGAGGAGCAGCGGAATGAAGGGGAGTTTCCTCTGAGCGGAGCAGCACGTTTCTCATGTATTCATCCACAAATATGAGTCTGTGCATGCGCATCCATCCGGTCTGATGACTGTTTGATTCCCTCTGAAGGCGCGTCTGTCCAAAGTCTGTCACACACTTTCAAATAAAGAGCAAAAAGTGAGATTTCTTCTTTTTTATATCAGAAATTTGAGGATGTTCTCTGATTTGTGGGATTAAAATATGAATAAGAAGGTAAATTATCAGCCCAGTTTATCATCACTGAATATTTGTGAATGAATCAGTGTGATGACTGTTTTTACAGCTCCAGAGTTCACAGAGAGTTTAGATTCATTATTTTTACATTTTCTCTTTTGTGCAGCTGACCCCCCACCGGAGTGAGCCAACACACCTCTGTTTTTATCTGGACAGTTTTTTTAAAGGGGTAGAAAAGAAGAAGGAGAAGGTGAACGCGGGTTTTACGCACTGAGCGGGACAGAAGGCGCCTTTACGCACGGACACAGGTGGATGCTGGGAAGCGGACCGGCCCGGAGGAGATGTTGTCCCTGGCCCAGTTCGGGGTGCTGTCGGCTCTGGCCACCGCGCTCACCTCGGTCCTGTCCGCGCTCCTGCTGCTGGCTCTGACCCGGCAGCTGTGGAGCCTCCGCTGGAGCCTGACCCGGGACAAAGAGAGCAGCCTGCCGCTGCCGAAGGGCTCGATGGGGTGGCCGCTGGTCGGGGAGACTTTCCACTGGCTGTTCCAGGTGAGAGATGGCACCTCCGGGCTGCTGTAGATGTCGATTTTATTTTACAAGCGTTCCAAAACACAGGTTATCCTTTTGCGCGTTTGTGTGTGTGTGTGTGTGTGTGTGCGTGCATAGATCTTTACTTGTGTGCACCGCTTCTGGATTTTTCCCTCTTAATTGCGCAATTTAACGGAGGGAAATTTGCAGGGCTGTTTTTATTGATCACATTATCGATGATGTGTCTTGGAGCAGCGCGGGAAACTTTTCGCAGCTCCGCGAAAACTCCGCAGGCTGAGTTCTGCTGTTAATGCGACATGTGCGGACTTGATGCTCCCTCCATGCGTAACTCCGTCCTGTGGAGGAAAAAACAGACGTTTTCTGTTCAATTCTTCCACCTCTCTCTCTCTCTGTGTCTCTTCAGCCGTGAGGAATGCGCTCTCTCATCCTCTCATCCTCTCCAAATGTCCCTCCGTCACTCGGAGCGCGTCGTTGCTGCACACGTGATCTGTGTTGTTGTTTTTTTTTTTCCTGTCTCTGATTTTTCATCTTTTTGAGCATATTTGTAAAGCAGAGGGAGATTAATAGATTATGTAAAACAAAAAGCTTATGACTACATTATGGCCAAAAGTATGTGGACATTTGAACATCTCTACTTGCACAATAAATATCACTCAACTGTGGCAATCATGAGACAGCAGATCATTTAGTCATTTAAGTGAGCAGGAGTTCATAAGCAGAAGAAAACCCTGCCTCCATAATGTGAGGGAATCGTGCTTTAAAATGGTGGATTTGCACAAACTACAAAACAAAAACTAATCCTTTCTTTTCTGGTTAAGGAGAAATGTTTTAATAAATGTCGCTGAAAACTGTGGACAAGATTTTGAGATATTCTGCCAGCCAGCAAAGAAACTGGACCAAAAACATGTGGATTATGGAAATGCACAAAATATGTCAACCTGTCACTCACTTGTTTCTTATCTCTCCTTCAGGGCTCCAACTTCCACATCTCACGCAGAGAGCGTCACGGCAATGTTTTTAAGACCCACCTCCTCGGGAAGCCCGTCATCCGGGTGACGGGGGCTGAAAACATCCGTAAGATCCTGCTGGGCGAGCACAGCCTGGTGTGCACTCAGTGGCCCCAGAGCACCCGCATCATCCTGGGGCCCAACACCCTGGTCAACTCCATCGGAGACCTGCACAAGAGGAAGAGAAAAGTAAGAGAAGATCAGTGAAGGTCAACAGACAAAGCAAGACACGTTCTCTAAAGAGTGTGGACCACTGAGGAGGGAAGGATTTATCTCGTATGCATATTTATTTTAATAAAAGCCCATTAATGTGACTGACAGTTGCATCAAAGGTTTGGATGGACTGAATCTTTCAATGTTTTTTGATGAAAGGTCAAAGGTTCAAGCGTGCTGACATAAAAATTTAAAGAACACAAAATCTAAAACTCCCCAGTTCCCATCATATCGACACCCTGTCCTGTCCTCTACGTTCTTCAGCTTCTGTCTTAACCTACCCCACCCTGTCCTCCTCGTTAGTAAGCACTGAAAGGTGTTGACTGTCGTGTACAAGGTTATAACTTTTTATGTCTCCTCTCTCTTTGTTTCCTTAACCCTTTCAAGATTCTTGCTAAAGTGTTTAGCCGCGGGGCTCTGGAGTCCTACCTGCCCCGGCTGCAGGACGTCGTCAAGTCTGAAATTGCAAAGTGGTGCTCGGAGCTGGGCCCCATCGACGTTTACAGCGCCGCCAGGTCCCTGACGTTTCGTATCGCCGTCAAGGTCCTGCTGGGTCTGCAGCTGGAGGAGGAGCGCATCGTTTACTTGGCCCAGATCTTCGAGCAGCTGATGAACAACCTCTTCTCGCTCCCCATAGACACTCCACTCAGTGGGCTACGCAAGGTGAGAGAGCATGAAGAAATCAGTGCAAACCTGATGAAACTCAGGCCGATTCATCAAGCTTTTATCTGACTAGTCCCTGTCCAACATTAAAGGGTCTATTTCTACATGCAAGAACCTGTAACACAAACAACATGAAACTATGTTCCTCCAAAATGATGGTTTAAACTTCTCTGAAAGGACTGAAGGTGATCGTATGTGCAGAATTAGTTTCAGAGAAGTATAAAAGAATCAGGTTGCTGCAAAATAAACTGCATCGAAAAAAGTTTTCAGTGTAAGAAGGCATTATGTCGTACTTTATCTTGATAGAAAACTAGTAAAATTAAGTAAGTAAAGTTTTTGGACTACCCAATCCTCAATGATAAGCAATCATAATTTTCAGTTTTGTTTTTGGGGTGTTTTTCTGTTCAGGGAATCAAAGCCAGAGAAATCCTGCACGCCAACATGGAGAAAATCATAGAGGAAAAGATGGAGCGGCAGCAGATGGAGGAGGAATATCACGATGCCTTCGACTACATGCTGTCCAGTGCCAAAGAGCACGGCCATCAGCTCAGCATCCAGGAGCTCAAGGTACCAGAGTGAAGCACAATACGACTCAGGACAGTCAGTTTTTAGAGATCAAAGAAAAGAGGTTGAAAATCTGAAAATCTAAGCAGGAACTGACAAAATGTTTTGAAAAATATCATCCTGACTTGTGGACAGCATTTTCTGTATCATTAAACATCTCTTTATGACCCAGAAAGACTCAGTACAGGCACACAGTCTATACAGTCCTCTGCCTAATTGATCAGAGCTGTTCAAGAATTGCTGCACTTTAAATTAAGATTAAACTACATCAGTTCTTCTACCCACCTCCCGCCTTGCAGGAAACAGCGGTAGAGTTGATCTTTGCAGCTCACTCCACCACCGCCAGCGCCTCCACATCGCTGGTTCTGCAGCTTCTTCGCCATCCAGCAGTGGTGGAGAAGGCCAGGATCGAGCTGGAGGCCGAGGGCCTCGAATGGCACAGCGGTCACAGCCCGTCCGGTGTCAGCATGGAGAAAGAGGACGGTGCTGCCGACACCGAGACGACCTGCCTGCTGAACGGAGGCCGTCAGAGTCACCACCATGACAGTGATGGTTTCCCACAGTCCCAGTCTCACGTACCATATCTGACCCTGGACAAGCTGAGCCAGCTCCGCTACGTCGACTGTGTCGTCAAAGAGGTGCTCCGCTTCCTGCCGCCGGTGTCCGGAGGTTACCGGACGGCCCTGCAGACATTTGAATTAGACGTAAGTCCCGGGCAGGAATTTACCTCTCACATGTGGGCCCTTGGTTTGGGTTGGTTTTCAGAGGATGTAATATAATATAATAATAATAATATATATCCTTCAGCTAGAGAGAATTTAAATGTAAGCTTCTTTCTAAATCCATCTACTGGAGAACAGACACGACAGAGACCATCTTTTAAACTCACAGCAAAAAGTAATATCTCAGGCGGTCGTACAGCAACAAGACATTTATCATTTAAAAGATAAAGCGCTCAATTCCTTGAGACTTGCAGTTGCAATTTCATAATTGATTTTCCAGAAACTGTAAATGAGTTGTATCATGCTATACATAAATATGGTACAGTAAATATAAATGTATTTATAAATGTATGTACATTTATACACAATTATGTAATGTATTTTCCACATTGCCCTTTATTAGAAGAGCTGCATAAAAATGAAAGACAATACAGCTGTTAAACACATTGCCTGCAAGTGGCACACATTTTAGTGCAGTTCTTACCTTTTGGCCTGCAGCAGACGACTTCTACGTGTTCTCAACTGCAGACCTGGTGCTGCTCACGGATATATTCAGGAGAACTGAATACCAACCTTTAACGATGGTTCCCAATTCATGTCTATGACTGGGATAAGATAATTTAAAGTTACAGCTCTTCCAGACTTTCCAAATGTTGGTGGAGAATCAGTAATCTAATTGAGTGTGTTAAAAACTGGTTTATTCCTCGTTAAAGTGAAACTTCACAGATTGATGAGATCTTCAAATAATGTTGGAGGAAAACAAAATCTCACCTCAGTTTGATTCTGTTTCTCTGTTTTTTTTTGCTGCCCGTCTGACTGCGCTGTAACATCCAGAAACGTTCACATGCAGAGTTTGCTGAGAAACTGCCCTGTCACAGCCTCATCGCTTGTCCTTAAAAGCCCCCTCACTGCCCTCAGAATGCCCCCAATTTGCTGCGTTTATTGTGAAAGGACAATTGATGTTTAAAATAGCTGCAGAAGAATTCCCATAATACTTTTGTGGTGCGTGACGCCGTCTAAGCGCCCCTTTATCAGGGTACAAACCCTCATACCTGGGACATAATTGCGGTTTTAAAAATGTCATTATGTCTGTTCGTTCAAGTGCGTTTTCCTAAAGCCTAAACAGGGAAATCTCAGCTCTGCAGGAATAATTGGGATTAGTTTAAGAAGAATTCTGGATTAACTGAATGAAAACCCAAAGAGAAGAAAGGATTTTCCAACCCTGAGAACTTTGGTGCATCTTTATGTATTCGAATCCTTTAAAATCTGTACAATACTTGATTGATATTGATTCATTCCTGCTCTCGTTTCACAGGGCTACCAGATCCCCAAAGGCTGGAGTGTAATGTATAGTATCCGGGACACCCATGAGACTGCAGCCGTGTTCCAGAGCCCGGAGCTGTTCGACCCAGACCGCTTCGGGCCAGACCGGGAGGAGAGTCGGTCGTCTCGGTTCAGCTATGTGCCGTTCGGTGGCGGCGTGCGGAGCTGCGTGGGGAAAGAACTGGCTCAGATCATCCTAAAAACTCTGGCCGTGGAGCTGATTGGAACTTGCAAATGGACTCTGGCCACGGAGAACTTTCCCAAGATGCAGACAGTGCCGATAGTACACCCGGTAAACGGGCTGCACGTTCATTTCACTTACAACCACCCGCTGTAGACACAAATACAGACCAACAGACTTTCCAAAAAACTCACCCAAGAGGCAGTTTAACCTTCAGTCTGCTTCTGGAAAAACTCTCTAAGCCACAGGTAAGGAGACACAAGCACCTCTCAGGCATGATGGGACAGTTCAGACGTTTCATTTCCACGGTGCATTTTTCAAACACCAGATAAGTTCAGTGCAATGTTTCCTGACTTTTTCTTTCCTTTACATGCATTTTTAAGTTATTAACGTATGGAGGTGCATATCAGTGAGAAAAGGAAGTCTGTGAAGCATTTCACTGAGATCTGAGCTATCTATCTATGCTCTATGTATGCTCGCTTAATGAGTCAAACTCACAAAAATGCAGCTGGTTAAACACTTCCACTTCAGGGACAGAAAGCCGGGACATCACCTCCGATGACGGTGCAGAATCAACATGATTTACAGACATGGTTTACAGACTTTTGAACCAGTCTTCATGTTGTTTTGTTTGTCAGTCGTTCGGTTGTCTGCGGCCGTTGGCATCTCCTCACTTGGGCACTGGATGCCCGCCAGCTCCGTGGAAATGCTGCCTGAGGAGAAACAAAAATATAATCCTAAAAACGCGACCCAGGCCCAGAAAATGAAAAGATCTGCAATGGATAAACATCTGAAGACTTTTGGAAAATCTTTCAAGACCCACGCTGGACACAGGAGAGGCTAGACTCTTATCTTAATGGTGATGTTTTGCAACGACCTCTACTACAAAAAAAATACTTTTATTGATGGAACTTGCACTTGATTTTGGCATTTAAATCCCACAACCAGGATCTACCCGAACATCAAGGTTAAAATACATTCAGACTGTTGTGTTTTTAAAATATGAATGTAATATATATCCTTAACAGTGCTATTATGTGTGTATCAAATGAAGTAGCATTATGAATAAGCTGTATTTAAAATGCAGATGTATAATTTCTGTTGATCTTTTACTCCATCTGTAACAATATTTGCTATAATTATGAATAGAGACACTAACCTGTAATGTCCATCAAACCTTGTTTCGATGCTAGAAGATAGAACTTTGTCATTATTTAGAGCAGCATCTAATGAGAGTAACATTATTATTATCTTCATTATTATTATTATTATTGTTGGTCTAATTTGAGGACTGTTGGTCTTGAAGCCTAATAGACGCGCTGTGAAATCTTACGTACGGATGGATTTGTGGAAGGAGATAGCACTTTCTCCGCTTTAAGGAGTCTGTATATATTTGTCCTGTTTATGCATTCACTGAGTGTATCTCATGTAGCTGCTGTACAGTTGATGTAAAGAGTAAATTAGAAGACCTTAAACAAAAACAGTTGTCATTTTTTTTGTCATATCTTGCTTTCAACAAGGACGAGAATTTATTCATTGTTATTAGCATGTCTGATAACGTCCCTATAGCATCATGCAGCATTTGTGTAATGCTTGATATAGTTTATGTGCAAGTATTTCAATCTTTACATATAAGAAAATGAAATTCTGACATGGTATATGGTAAGAGGTGGTGTTTGAAACATATGCAGTCACAACCATGGTAGCAGATCCGCATGTTTTACAAACAAAAAGCAAACTATAATATTAGACAAAGACGTAGATGTTAAAGGTATAAGGAGTAGGATCAAACCTCTATCTGCAGACATTTATTTTCTTATTTTACTATGATCGGGACGTTTCTGGGTGTCAACTTTTACGCAGTGGTGTGTCACCTCCAGCCAATTACAACGCAGGATGTGAGCTGCATGACTCGCTGGAAACTGAGCGACCTGTTTCCAGATCGTAAGTACGAAAGACCACCTGAAGCTTTGAACTGCGGAGGAGAGGCCAACTTTGCAACTGACAAATCCTACCTGTTATACCTCTAAACACATAATGCAGGCAGAAAACGGGAAGGACAGCTGGCAAAAAATCATGGACCATGTGAATTCATAAATTAAAAGAAACAATCATGGTTTCATAAATGTCAACCAGATATTAGAAAGTATCCAATGTGTGCCCGGGTACAAATGAACTGTACCTGCTAAACTGCATATACCTGGGTGTAAATAGCCATATTGGTTATTTAACTGAAAATAGTATTGTTGGCTAGTGACACCTGTGTGCAAATGAAATCTGCCAAAAAATAACAATAACATTAAAACAAAATGGTAAGTAGGCTCACTTTCATATTTTAAGCAGAAGGCTTTGGTCAGTCTTTGTTGTATGATTATGTTTTGCAAAAGCACAATGAAATGGCTTTGACATTGTTTACAGCAAACTCAGAGAAAACTGAAGAATAATCTATATCTTTTATATAAAAAGACTTTGGCGGTCTGTGAAGAGTCCGTGCACTGAGTTTCATTGGATCTTCCATAAACTGATGCTGTTTTCCAAGATGATTGATCAGTAGGTGATGCTTTTACATGTGTTGATGTGTTACCTCAGCTTAAGTTACCATGGCGATGTAACCCGGTAAGAAGTGAACCACCATCGCAGTCCTAAAAAACAAAAGGTTAAAGCTGAAGTGACCTTGTCAAATCTTACTTCATAATAAAGGCCTCTGGTGCACAAATGACAACCTGCCGCTCAGCCCATGCAAACTCATGTCATCTCATTATCATCGTCTTCATGCATAAACTCAAAGTCCAAGGCTGTTCAACGGCAACCCCATCTGTTAATTCCCTTTCCTGTCAAAGGTCTTGGTATTTGAGTTATGTTTGTTGGAACATTCACAGATGGTGACACGTAAAACAGAGAAAAACATGAGTTTTATTGGGCTGAACATCAATTTAAGTGATCTCAACTAGGTATGCACCCCAAATACAATACTCAGAGGATTGCATTAAGGCTGCAATTGTTGCACTTGGATAAAAATGCAGTGCAATATCTAATGAATTAATCCAAAACTGATCCAGAATCAGGGTTCAACAAAGATTTTTACTGTGGATGGTAGAACAGCAGAACCGCAGTACTGGAAGTATTCACAGTTTTTATACCAAACTGATGATCCCACTTCATATCTTGACCTCATTACAAACCAGACTGACAGTGAGGTTGCCATCGAGGTCACCACTGAGGTCACTGCTGAGGTCACCGCTGAGGTCACCGCTTAGGTCACCAGGCATTTCCACCCTCCACCTGACCGCCTTCATTGACAGGCAGAGAATGGGGTGAAGCTATGTGGCAGAAAATTAATGGGACACAAACAGCCTGGCCTAATTATGTCCGCTGCAGGGCCCCGTAGCTCTGCCAAGGTTGTTATCTGATGGACGCTCAGTCACTGTGAACTCGGCAACATTTCGAACCAGAGTTCACTCCAGTTGCACAGGTCAGCGACCGGTCAGCTGATGAGAGGGTGCATGGGAACCAAAGAGAGGACACGACACAACAACACAACCAACAACGCTCATCGCTGTGCATTATATAATTAACGCAACAAAGAGACAAAGTCCGACAGGCGAGCTCCCACTCCCACTGAAGGGTCGCTGGTTCAAGTCCAGGACAGACCACAGGGTGGACTCATGGATGGAAAACATGGATAGAAACAGCACAAAGCCTGCTGGGCACTGCTGAGGTGCTGAAGTACTCTGGCTGCTCTGTCAGCGACATCTCTCCACTAATGCATTTCTAAAAACTGAATCTGCACATTTTTTAAATATGTTTTATTTTTTTCTCTGTGCTTGGTCTCCTCCACCTCCTGAGGGAAACGCTCATCATGTTCAGCAGCTGCTCTCTGACTCAGTCTGTCTGCTGTTTGATGCTTTTTCTCTAAAAAAGACGCAGTTTTGGTCGAACAGATAAAAAATGAGCTGATGAGCTCTGTCAAGTTGAGGGACGCTGATTTTTTATTTCCATGGGATGATGATGATAAACAGCGGTTAAATCAATTTGGATTTGTACTGAAAAATTAACATAATAATTAAGGCCAGCAGACGTTTTATATTGAAAAAAATACTGCCAAATACAATTAATTTTACCCACAACATAACAGGAGGGTTAAGTTTATGAACTCACAATCCCTCTTTCTCGTGGCTTTCTCTCTCTCCTTGTTTCTTTTCATCCCAGTTGTAGTTTTAACAAGTACAATGTCAGATCACCTCTGAACATGCAGGATTTATTAACAGGCATATGATAAATTACTGTGTCTTGTAATTAACAAACCTGCATATCAGACAAATAAATACAACCAAATCACATTTAAATACCAGATACCAAAAGAAAAGGTCACATGTACAATCAGTTAAATCTGTCAGAATGAACCGATACCATCGTCAGCATTAGTTATTAACTTCTCAATGGGGTTTTATTTTGGCGAGAAGCTGCAGAGAGGGCAGGTCGGGGTCAGCCTGGGGTCAGTGAGAAAGAGGGGGGCCCGGATATTACAGTGACGAGGCCGGGCAGAGGGTGTCCTTTCATCATCCTGTTCAAAAAGATCGCCTTCCTCTCTTTGTGAATTTTCAAAGGCAGATTCAGACTCGATGACATAAGTGAACTCAGAAATCTATTTATTCTTTCTCTTTGAGCTAAAAAAAATCTTTCCACCGCACAGCTTCCCCGCCTCCTCCTCTTCGTATTTGTGTGTTTTCTGGTTCAAAGGCTGTACTTGGGCACGATAAGGGACGGCGATTGGCAAAATGAGGGGGAAAACAGGGTCAGATGGTGACTTGGATAAAGCTCTCGGTGGCCAGCCAGCTGCTGTGTGTGAGTCCAGATATTTTACCTCCAAGTTGTGTTTTCTTTAAGTTTATTTTCATCGCTGCCGCTGTCACAGGAAAAACCACAACGCTGCAATCTTGGTGTTTTTTTTCGTTTTCGTGCTTGTAATTGAAAGTTTACATTGCCATTTATGTGCTGAGTCAGTGTCAGAGACCTTCAGGGCTTCATTGTGTGACTTCAGGAATAAAAACAGACTGAGTTTGAATCCTGGCAGCTGCAGAGCACCACCGGCCGTTCATCCATCCTGAGCGAGCAGAGAAAAACGATGTGTTGCCATCTTTATTGCAAAATTAGAGCAATGTGTCCAAAGTAACTAACATTTAGCTGGTCACTGCACTTTTGAACATGTTTTTTCTGTCTGTTTTAGTCCAAAGATTGATGCTCATTTTTTGCCTGTAACTTGCAAAATCCTAAAAGCAGAATCTCAAGTTTTGTAGAGACATTTTTCACACACACTTTAAAAGTTATAAGTTAAGTTATAAGTTGACTGTCTCATCAAAATATCAGTGAAATACCGATGTTTGCATGTCTGAATGTCTGAGCCTTTTCTTTCCCAGCTTGACAACATCTACACGTTGCTCCTAATGCTTCAGATAACATGGTCGTTGCCTCTCCTGATACTGGAAAGGAAAGTATTTCTCGGCAGGAATTTAATACACCTAATCTGACACAGCTCCCACCTCGAAGCAAAATATTTTCTTTGAACTTGAATTTTCAACCAAAACGGGGCGTCCAAATCTATTTTGCATCAAATTATGGAGGCTGCCAACATGTTTGGCTCCTTTTTCTTATTACTTTTGGCATTTGAGGTCTTAAATTTAATCGGTTTTACAGGTGTTAAACACTGATATGTGCCCCTAAAACAGAAAAATGCTGCAATTCAACAAGGACATTTTTGGATTTTCCTGATTATGTAGTTTTATGACCTCTGGATCTGCAGCACACAGTCTGTTTCGTTATGCTATGTGGTCACAATATAAATGTAAAGTAACTAAGAAGAAGAGTAAATGGATTCAAACTAAAATATGGCATTTACTTTGATTCAGAGAGGATGTGGAGGATGAAATAATCACACTCAGTACAGAGTTTTCATCATTTTCTGTGCATACTCAATTACAAAATGCTAAAATAGTCTAATAAACAAACAGACAAATTGAACATCAACAGCAAAAAGTCAGTCAGTGATCATTTTGCAGTTTGCCGCCTGTACCTGACCTCCTCACCTCTGTGGACTCGTGTGGTTGAGAACAAAAGATACACATCAATAATGATTTCTCTAAATGGCTGTTTCAGGTCATTGGGAGAGCACTTAATTATTATAATGAGGTAAAAGAGCGGTCTTTAGAGAAAAATTAACTAACTGGCCCAGGCCAGCGGTGCGTTACAGCGAACCGCCCACCTCAACAAAGTCAGGTCAGGTTTATTTAAAGCGAGCCTTTTTAGAAACATGTGATGGAAGAGAGAGATGATAAGAGAAAAAAATGAGACAGAGATGTCATGCAGTGTGGAAAAAGATCAGTGTGCATAAACAGCAAACTTAAATAATCTTAATAAATGCTTGAATTTTACTTTTCTCACATAAACACACATAAAGGTTTGTTGTTGACTGCTAACATTATTTATTCCAGGTAAAAACAGACAATAAAGCTCAGGTTGAATCAGGAAACAGTACTCTGTTTTTCCTCAAAGTTTATCACAGTAGAGAAAGTTAATTAGTGCTATGAGTTTGGGTGTCAAAGTTGGAGAAAAAAGCAAGAATAATCTAGACTTTAAAGTTTTCAGGCCTGTTTCTGAAGCCACTCCCCCAAAAACATGTGAACATACACTGCCTGACTCATGCTACAGGTGGAGTTCATCTTTTTCAACCAGCTCTTATCTCATTCATTGAAAACTCAAATTATCAAGATGAACGTGAACAACCAACACGGCTGCTGTCACTTTTCAAACCACCATCGTTGAAAAGCCGTTGTTTGTGATGTTGACTCTGGTTGGACCTCTCACTTTATCCAGCCTCTCTTTGGGTGCATCCTTTTCTTCTCCTGTCCTCCTTTTTCTGTCATTCTTGTGCAAATAGTGTGCACAGATAGGCAGTTCACACAATTTGCGTTGATTGGACGGACACAGTACTGGATGTTTTTCTTTTTTTTTGTCAGATCATTTGATTTATTGATTGTTAAAATTCTCTTTACATCCCGCCGACACATGGCCTACTTTAGATTTAAGATGAATTCTTCAGGATCACTGTATCATCTCTACTTTACAGAAGAAATAGTGTGTTTATAGCATCATAGAGGGGAACAGGGACAGAGACACTGATGTTTTCAATGATGATATTTCTTAATGTGTTTTTTTAATGCTGTGAGCAACACAACTAAGATTTCATTCACCTCCATTGGACTATCGCAGAGGCAGTAATAAAAAACGTACTTATATCATGAGACGGAAGAGAGAGAGTCTTATTTTTGGCAGGAATCTCCAACTTTTAAAATCTTCAGCTGAAAGTTAAGGTAAATTAAAAGTAATTTAAGTAAGTAAAGTAAAAATTTCACATGCAGGGGTGAAGGTTTGTGAGTCGCAGAGCAGCTGGAGGAAACATAGATGGTGAGGAGGCGGAGGAGGATGTGGAGAGGGAGGAGGAGGAGGAGGAGGAAGGAGCGGGTAAGAGCGGGTATGGACATACAGCCGTACAGCAGATAATTATTGGCTTTGTCAGACAACATCTGTTATGTCAGCATTCCAGCCGTCAGCCTCGAGGAGGACGAGCTACAAAACCGCCTGCAGAGTTCAGGGACAGACACAAAGACAGACAGAAACAAGGCCAGACACAGGAAGGCGAGAAAACTCGGGCTGCGACACTTCAGAGTTCACCCTTCATGTCTGTGCGAGCGGGGAGTCTGACAGGTCACAAGTTCAAATCCCCGTCTGCCCTGCCGCAGTGTCCTTGACCAAGACCGACTCCCCTCAGGCTGACTGTGACCTCGGCTGAGCTCGAGAGGTTTCACTCGGACGACCTGGTGGAGATCTCTGTGCTTCTTCCACAGCTGAACACTGAAATTCACTTCATGCTGTCTCACCTGAAGACAGTTTTCTTCATCATGCTGAAAAGGATTTACTGAGAGAAACACCAAACCAGCACATTTAAAATCCGTGATGTTTGGCAGAAAAACATTTCCAAAATTATTGTTTAGGGCCTCCAAATCTGGAATCTGGAAAATCTGAAAGGTTTATTACGTCTTACTTCAGATAGTCAAACAGTCACAGACCCTTTCCAGCAACTGGCCAAGTGTTCAGATGTAATGTAGGCAGGGTTTGCCTGTTTTTTTTTGCAGTCTTCACAAGGGCTGTAACAGTACAAGTATCCAAACTAAAAAAAAATTCAGTCCGGGCCTTTAGTGCACGTGGACATGTACTCAAATACAAGGGAAAAAACGTAAGCGAAGGGCTGGATGTTGGTAATTCAGTCAGTGCAGCTCATGGATGTATTGAACTCGGTGCAGCAGACCCTCCCTCTTCATTTCAGTCTGCTGTGTGGAAAATATAACGGTGACGGACAAAGACGAGCGGATCGTACTAAAACTGCACGCCGACATTGTGCAGCTGCAGTCGGGTGTTAGCTGGTTGCACATTTGAAACTGCATCACCCCGATCAGTGAGACGAGGAAAAAAAATGAGTTCAGTACCAAAAACAGAGCAAACCGTCACCGTAAAACCGAGGTACATACCGCACTGTGATTTTTCCACCTTCATCATGAAAACTTTCAAGTGAGCATTTCCCCACATGAGGGCAGGAGCTTCTTGTTATTTCTACCATTTCATATCACAAGCTTGTTCATTTGAAGCACACTGTGAGCTAAAGTGTCACCACAGAAGAGTGTGTATAGATGCGTCATTGTGTGAGGACATGTTGCCGTTATACACTTTCACATCGACACTGTCAAAAAAACAGATTTTTTAAATAACATTTCCTCTCTTGACTTCCCTGTCATGTGTTATGATGTCTGTTTCCCTTAAAACAGAGGAGAGAGAGAAAGAGACAGATATATAAACAGACAGAGAAACTGCAAAGAAGAGAAGGAGAGAAAAATAAAGAGAACAAATGTCTTACTTGTCTTACTGATCTGATAAAATATTGATCAACTGACTGGATGACAGATTGGTCCTGTGTTGGTTAGACTTTTTTTTATTTGATTGCCACCTTTTATACACAATTATTTAATCCAAAATATTATCTGAGGGATCAACATCAAATCCCCCAAACTCTTCCATACTGTACTTTGGCTGACTCCTCCTGAAATCTTTATCCTCTCTCCTTTAAAATGAGATTTTAGGACTCAGTAGGAGACTTGTTAAGACAGAGACTTTTCCTGTGCCGTTCGACTGACTGGTTGTCTGACTGACTGTCTGCCACATACCAGAGTACAGTTCAAGAGTTCAGTTAATTCATGAACTCTGTCGGGGCACCACACCCAGCCTACGGCACATTAAAGCCCTCTGTGTGTTTGTGCCGTCGTGTCCTCATGCGTTAGTGATTCTACAGTATGCATGGAAGTGTTTAAGTTTGCCTGTACATGAATGTGTGTTACAGCTCCTTCACACACATGCAGGGTCCACCGACACAGGTGTTTTCACTTATTCTGCCTGATTGGACCTCGATGTGGGCATGGACACACTGTGACTGACACTTCTGGGACTCCTCTTGTTGGTTGTGTCACACTTGTCGGGATGAAAAAATAAAAATAAAAAAAATAAAAGCTTTTAGTGTTCACACCACCGACTGCAGCTGTGTCACATTATGGTCGCACCGGAGTTCAAATTGACACCGAGAAGAAGAACTCAAGCCTGTTTGTCAGAAATATTTCCCACATTGTTTAAAGTTGTTTTGCCGACATTGTGTTTTGCAGCATTTTAAAAAAAGAAGTTTGCAGCTCGTTCATGCTCTCATTTGTGGCTGTAACTTTGCTTGTTTTATTTAGCGTACACAGCGCACATTTTTATCTTTATATTATATCTGTATATACTACATTTTTTAAGTGTCAGTGTTTAAAATGAGCTTCTTCTGCATGAGGACAGCATGATCAAACTCAGAGGAAGAAGGTGTGGTGAGAGTTCAACAAACTAATCTCAAACATTTGCTTAAAGTTTAGAAAAGATCCTGCACACAGTTTCAAACAAATCAAACATTACTTTTGGAGGCTGGATGCAATGAACATTTACACTGAATATAAATAAAGTGAAAAACAACTTAGTTCTCTTTTTTTCGTCTCTGGCTGATCGAGAGAAGGTCACTCATGCTTTTATTTCCTCTTAGACTGTTGTAACTGGCCGTATTCAGGTTAAACCAACGTTACAGCTGGTGAGAATCTGAGAGTTTGTAGAGTCAGTGACATATTTTAAATTGCCTCTCAATACTGATATTTATATAAAGAAAAGCCTTGTCTGGTTTAATTATAATTTTTTAAATCCCGTCTCAACCATGTAAAGAACTTTGTGAATGTGTTTTGAAAATTGCTGTACAAATTAAAGTTTATTATTAGTATTATTATTATAAAGTGAAATCGTCTGATATGAAGCTAACCCCAAGGACTGTCTGTCTGTTCGTCCTTCTGTCTGTCTTTCTTGGTGTATTCTCTCCATTTTAACCACACTAAGTACTTGCAGTTATCTTTGGTGCCAACTTGAGGAACAGAAAGCCACAGATATTAGGGAAGTTAGATGTTGCTGTGTTTTACAGAGGAACTTCGTATGAGGCCCAAGTCTTTTCAATGTATTTTTATCATAAAAGCACTGAATGTAATTCTACAGCATTTACAAGAAGCAACATGTCTGTTTCCAATGCTGACCAGTAAAAAAGGAGAAAACAGTGCAATGTTTGTTGTTGGAGGACTATTGTTTTTTATCTGTTTTTCATGGTCTCATGGTCTTAATGTGATGTCATGCAATAACATTTATTCATTTGTGTGCTTTCAACTTTGTGGCACAACTTTGGAGAAAACTTTTACTGTTCCAACATGAATGACTCTGTACACAAAGCAGCTCCTTAAAGAAAGGTTTTTCCCATGTTGGTGTGGAAGAATAAGCCCCGACATCTTATCTGACAACTTTGGGGCGAACTGTGAGTCTGACGTGATCACCGTCTTTGTTCGACCTTGGAGAGGCTCGTGTGGCTCAGCAGGTTCAACATGTTGTGGTAAGACGGAAACAGGACGACCGGAAGCTGTTACAGCGGCAGATTAATGAGCACGCTGTCGACATCACATGTTGGAAACATCACATATGGCTGTTGTGTTTGTTTGGGAGTCGAAATACTTTAGTTCATGTGATGTATTTCCATTGTCTCCTTGATTATTGGATATAAGTCGATGTTTCTGTTCTCATCCTTTGATCATGTTGTTAGAGGAGCTGTAATTTATTTACTGGGTTCATTTATCTCATTATCTCATAGTTTTGTTTGCTGCAATTACATCAAAAGAGAAGACCTCAGTTTATAGTAGCCAAAAACGAGATATTTATCAGCTCCCATCTCTTTGTTTCATCCAGCAGCTGCTGACATGAAGCCTTTTTTTAATGGAAGACGTAAAGACTCATACAGAAGCCGAGTGCAGATTTATTTTTTAATGCCATTATTTTGAAATCATAGGTTAATCTATCTCATTACCTCAAGAGAAACTAATCTAATTTTAACCAGATACAAAGATTAACTTGTGATCTCCAGAAAATGGAAATAAAAATAAATTAGCTTCTGGATGTTATTTGTTGTGTTTTGAGTTAAATATCAGAATTTCATTTTTCTGTGATAAGTGACAAAAATTTCATCATAATGCTGCAGACACACAGAACAGTGTGATTTGAATATTTTTCAGCACTGATGATGAGAAACTTGCAGTAAAAGAAAAAAAAAAAGCTGTCAGTCTCAAAGCAAAACTAAACGCATTTCAAAAAAGTGTCACGCTGCATACACCCAGAGCTTCCTGGAAAATGAACTGTGCTGAACAGACATTAAGCGAGTACAGGAACATATGCATGGACCTTTAAAGTAGAATAAATGTGAAACGAGTATGTTTATGAATACATGCTGGTACCTTCTTCATTTTTTAATGTACTTTTAATGTACATGTTATTGTGTTACTGGGTTTGAATTTACTAAGGAAACAGCAAACCGTGAACAAAACTGCAAAAACTGTGAACAAAATTGCTCTGTTTACTAAAAACGTCTGGTCAGAACAGAAAGTAGTATTTTGGTCGATAAGAGCTGGAGTTGATAAAACTCGGCCTGCCGCAGCGTCTTGCAGAGACGCAGAGTTCAGCTCTAGGAACTGAGAAAATTCGCCTTTGCAGTAACACGTTGTTAATTAAAGACATTACACCATGACCGCAACCTCGAAAACAGTGCAGTGTAAAGAGTAAAGACCGCCCTCGTAGGATGAAACATTATCCTACGAGTTACTTTCTTCATTTTAAGGCTGCAAGTGGAGTCCCTGTCTGCTTTGTGCAAGATGGCGAAACAAATCCGAGTACAGGCAGTGACCTATAATCCGAGTGTGTCTGCAGGTGAGATTAAAACCCACTTGATCTCGATCCTTTAATCCCAGCTTGTCTGAAAAATTTATATTCAACCAGTTGATTTGTTCAGTCACAGGAAGGGGCAGGCTGAGGTTTGAGACCTGTGTTTTCTTGGGTTTAATCAATTTAAACACTTTCAGTTAAGCTTTGGCGAATATCGTCTGTACCTCGTGTTTCAATTTAGCACCGATTCTTTCAATATTAAACCATGACCACGAGCTTAGCTTTTACATGTTAAATAAGTGGTTTGAGTTTCCTACATTGAACCATTGAAACGTTAAATGTGCAGGAGCAGATTTTACTTTGTATGTGGACGTTTTGCAGACGTCATTAGGATGAAGAAATGTATATTAGTAAGTTTCTAGAGAGTTTCTCAGAGTCTTTTCTTATCATTTTTCCCACATTGCACAATGCTTTTTTCTGTTGCTTGATAATAAAATTGATCGCCAACTCCATTTTTTGCATTTTTATTTCTCCTGCCTGTAAATATACTTCAGCTAAGCTTTTTCTTTTGTATTTGTACTATTTCAGAGGAATGTGGGGAGGATGTTGTCTATGCAAACACAGGAGATTTTACCGTGGATGAAATGCCGGCCACTTCAGGTACATTAAGAACATGATGTACTAATTTTATTTCTTTAAGCCTTCAAAGAAAACAGTTTGTGTTGCACGTTCAATACCATCAACCACTCCTGTGCAATAGACATTCCAACCAATACTTGAATGTATGTCGTTTTTCTTTTTCTTTGCCTGCACAGTGATTGTATATTATTTACTTACATGTTATTTTCTGTATATTATTTACTTGTATTTTTGTATCTTATATTTTTCTGTCAGTGGCATTGAAGACAGAAGACCAAAGTAAGAATTTCATTGTACAATGAAACCTGTTTATATCTGTGCAAATGACAATAAAACGCTTGAATTGAATCGCTTGAATCACTTGAATGTCTTTATTAATCACACTAAACTAAGTGTGACTGAATACGCACTAATCATGAAGGCACTGTGTATTTAAAGGCTGTATCAATTTATTTTTGTACTTTAAATCTATAGAAAAACACACCTGACTTTTTAAAATTTGATGTTTAAATTTCATTTCTGCTTTAACTCAAATGAATTCTTGTTTTTCTGGCAGATAAAAAGACTTTCTCCATCCCTTTCTCCATCCCTCCATTTGTGCCACCAGTAGCAGTGTGTTGGGGGATACTGCTGCTCATCATGGGCCTCCGTATCCACTGTGAGTAAAAACTCATTGATCACTTTTAAATACATTATTTATTTGGTTTCCTACACTCACGATAGGCAGGAGCTGTTTTGTTTTTTTGAAACTAAAGTCTTTCCTGATCTTTAACCACAGCGCCTTTGGTGCTAAAACTAACCAGAAGTGTTCACACTATCTCTGCACGCCGGTCAACAAGTGATTCTGCTCCTCTGTTCTTAACTAATCACATGATGAGCTGGTCTTACCTCATAAATCTGTAAACCATAAACCATAAATCTTAATCCATAAACCATAATACAATAAAACCATCGCTGCAGATAGCAAGCTGCACACTTTCTGTCTGAAAAGCCCATTTTATTCGCAGCGGTGCTGAGAGGAAGTTGATATCGCTTCATGGCACTTCTGCCTCCAGTGTCCGCAGAGTAAAACACTGTACAGAAGATTAACCCTTACAAACTGTTCGGGTCAAATTTGACCCGTTTTGACAATTTGACAGCAGTAAAAATACCCTAAACGTCATTCTTTTAGCCTGAAATTTGATGACTTTTCCTAAAGTGACCCAAAATACACAAAAATGAAAAGATTTTAAAATGTTATACTTTTGCACAGGTGCTACAAATTTTTGTACACTGAAGCTGTTTTGGGTCAAATTTGACCCGTATCTATCTTCCAGTGTGGGTCAAATCAGGGGAAATGGTGGTTTTAGGGAATCGTGAAACTGTGAAACTGTACAGGCCATGTTTGTGTGTGTTTTTAATGGGGTAGGGTTAGGGTTATGTGCAGAGAGTTCAAGGGGGACCTCGACCCCTGAGACGGGAAGACCAATATGTCGAACCACCATGTCCCTGGAAATGTTCTGCACCACATTGGTTCGGTTATCGATTAAACATGCTTATATCATAAATTCAAACAGTTCCAGAAAGTCAATGCCATCTTCAAATTAGGTAAAATATATTTAAATCATTATAGCTTCTATATTTTTATATCTTATGTAAAACAGGACATGATACTGTGTAATGGTAGATGTTTTTCTCTAAAAACGAGTGTTGTAAATCTTAAATACTCTCTCCTACTCTCTGAAATATTTTTTAAGGATTAATCATACATTTAATAATGTGACATTTTTAGACATTGTAAATAGATCTGTACTTTAAAATTCGGTATAGACACTGTGAAGGTATAAAATGTGAACAGTATGTAAGGGTTAATAACCTGTTGTTTGGGAAGAAATTTCCCCTAATTCTACCGAAAACCTGTGATTTGAGTATAGACTGAACTGACTGTTGATGTATTTTTGGAGATGTTGCCTCTACTGTCAGTCTTTATGCTGAACTAGGCCTGACTCCAGATTTGTACTCAACACACAGATATGTGATTGATCTTCTCATCTCACTCAAATAGAAATCAAATAAGCATATTTTCCAAAAAGCTGAACCATTCCTCAAGATATGTTTATCATGGCCGCTAACCTTTGTTCATAGTTGATGATTTGCTGTCATATTTTCATTGTTAATTGTTGGAATATCACACAGTGACATTTCTGACAACTGTGCTATCAAGAAAAACATCTGCTTGTTTTTTAAATTCTAGTTACCACTGTCCTTTCCACCAAGCTGAGATATCAGATGGAAGTTTCAGCAAACTTTGAGGAATACTTCAGATATGTCACCAGCGACCTCATCTCAACCAAGGAAAACTTTGAGAGGGACCACAGCAAACTACAACACGAGCTAGATGAAATGATTCAAGCTCATAACGTCTTAGAGACCAACCTCACTGAGCTGAGAAAAGAAAATCAGCAGCTGAAGGAGGAAAATCAGCAGCTGAAGGAAAACAATCTGAAACACACAACTACACAAATCCCATGGGAGACATCACCATATACAGAATATGTAGAAAATATCACTTCCTTCCACTCCAGATATAAAAGAGAGATTAGAACAAAAGAAATGCTGAAAAGAACAAGAGGGTCGAACGAGTCGTCCCCCGTGTGGAGCGATTATAAAAACCTTCTTGTGACTATGGCGGTGACTCTTCCACTACGTGAACCCTGTCAGACGAGCTGGCTTCACTTCCTGTCCAGCTGCTATTCGATCAGTAACCGTGACTCTCCAAGGAAGACCTGGGAAGAAGCTCGAGATGACTGCAGAGGGAAGGATGCAGATTTGGTTGTTGTAGAAAGTCCAGAGGAGCAGGTAAACTCTGGGAAATGGAAATGTGTTGTGTGCATCCCCTTTGAACATTCATTTTAACCCAAAAATGCATTTCTGTCTCTAAAATCTTGTACAGAAAGCTGTTTAACCTGAAGTACATGAATGAATTTCAAATACATTTTATAGTTGGACTCCTTAAAGGTTCCCTGTGTGTTATTTTACGGCTAATGTAATCCAACTGTAAGCGCTTCATTACTGAAACTGTGTTTGATTCATATCTCATTTCCAACACACTTGTGTTTGCCAAATCAACCAGGACTGACACTTGAGGATTTTGCATTTAAAGTTTTCTAGAAAACATGGCCACAAATTGCACATCACAGCTTTTGGACTATTGAACTTTTGCAGGGCCTGAGGGGAACCTAAAGAAAACTGCATATCAGTCAATACTTTTTTTTATCCATCATTTACCTCTTTTTGCTTTTATACACACCCTGAATACTACACATTTTAAAATATGCATGATATGTTTTACCATTGTTGTAGAGTTTGAGGTTTGAAGAATGAAGATTCTGTAAATTAAACTGCTAAAAATAATCTGAAAATAAAATCATTGATTTTAGTGGTGTTTAAACATCTCTGATTTCTCTCAGGGATTCATCTTTAACAGCAGTTTGGTCAGCTTGGAGGTCGATGGCTTCTGGATCGGCCTGCGAGTTGAAGAGGGCAGCTGGATGTGGGTCAATGGGAGTCATCTGACCGAAGAGTAAGACATACTGTGAAACAACATGAATCATAAACTCTGTCTGTTGTAAACTAACAGTCGTGTTTTCCATATTTTCCTCTCAGCTACTGGATCCATCGACCTGCTGATGACCATCATTGTGCGATTTCTGTCAAAGAGCCCAGTGGATGGAAAGCTATGAGCTGTGACGTCAAAAGAGGATGGATCTGTGAGAAGAGCGCTTTGTCTGTTTAAGTCTTGCAGTTTAAAAGTGGAGAAGTTAACAGATGAGTGCAATTTTGTTTTCAAAATCAACTTTTAGAGACTTATTTTGAAGTAGTTATGTAATTTTTCTGTAACCCAATTCAGTTTATGTTCATATGGAGGGTGTGTTTGAAATGAAATTTCGAAAGTTCAAACTCATAGGTTCATCATTTAAGATTTGTGTTTTTATTGCAGAGTTCACATTCTACCACAGTGCTGCTTCTTTGTATTCTTGGCTTCTTATATCTTGCAATATTTCAATAAACGATGTATATATAAATCCAGCATTGTGTTTGATATAGAGTTCATTTTAAATGTAGTTGCGCTGGTATGAAAGAGAAAATTAAAATATTAGAGAACAAAGTGACATTTTCTCACATGTCGGGTGTGTTGAAGTGTTTTTACCCTGCTGATGTCAAAACTGCATATTGGTCGTACTGCGTCCTGTCCTCAGGAATTTGGACTCCCTAATTTATCTTGGCAAGTTTGAAGATTCAAGTACGCAAGTCAGAACATGGTGGACTCTGTTTTATGGGAGGCCAGTGAAGTGTGTGTATGTGTGTGTGTTTGTCCAAATCCAGTTAAATGGCAGCAATCAGCCACAGTTTGAAGAACAACAACAAATAGTCAAGCTCTGCACCTCATCCTGAACTTCACTGTGTCACTCACACACATAGAAAGAGATGACATAAAGGCTTTTGGGAAAATGAAGGAAGAATGTTTTTCTGAGGACGTACATTCATGCTATCAAAAGCATAATTATTTAAAAAAGCTCTGAAAAATAGCCTGCCAGCTCCTCGAACCAACCTTTTCCTGCTGCAGATCTCACTGAAATACATGTAAACGTACAATAAACATGAGTGTTTTATTCTCCTAAAGATGCACTTCGTAAACTGTTATGATAGAAATGTGTTTTGAAAATCTGCACAGAATGATCTGTTGGACCTTTGTTTTCATTTTAAATCCACAATAACAGACATAAAAGATAAGAGACATAAAAAAAATCAAACTCAAACCACTGCCGGCTTTTTTAAAAAGACTATGTTTGGACACATTCATTTGTAATAATGAAGAAAGATAAACCATGGATAGAAATCTGAAACTGAGATGCACTGATAATCATTTAATATTCAAATTGTGAGGCAACTGAAGATTCCCACATCTGCTGTTCCTGCCCAAGTGACACCACCCTCTAGCTGCCATAGGAACTAAAACAGGAGCAAAGGAGGAAGTCAGGGTATGTAATTAGGTTAAGTCTGCAGAGGAACAATGAGTTGGTATTGTAGAAATTCGACTTTATGCGGATGACATGCAACTTTATGTTCCAGAGAAAGGAGATATCGACAGTTTTTCTCATCTTATGGCTTGTTTCTGTGTCATCCAGGATTCATAAGTCTGCATGATTTATTATGGTGACGTTCCTGTAGAGGGCGCTGTGATGGTGTTTGTTGTGATAATGTGATTTGAAAACAATGTAGTGCTCAGATCAAGAAGTTGAGACTGGAAAACAAAACTAGTTTGTTCGTTTATCACATACAGGTGTCACACAGGAGAGTGACGTGTGTGTTAGAGGCTTTCTGATCTGTGAGTTGTGTGTCAGACAGAAGCAGAGGTTGATGGGTGAACATAAACACACACACACACGCCGGGTCACGGTGGGGTCCGTGGCCGAGTCAAACGGGCCGCGGCTGCATTCCTGTACGGAGGTTTGTGTTGATATGTGCGTCGCAGTGCTGCTTGCGGCTGTCTGGGCTCCCAGCCTGCGAATCCAAACACGGAGGGGTCAGGACCTCGCCGTATTTGTTTAGCGGCGAGATAGGTGTCACCGCGGCGGGGTTACAGCGAAGCAGCGCCAGGCATAACTGACTCCGGAATGACAACAAACACAGCCGGAGTGTTGTTCCGGCTAATTTGCTGGTGTTTTTCCTAAAGCCGGAGCTTAGCTGACAACACAGGACGTTTAATTCGATCAGTGTTCCCTTTTTTATCTGTTTTTATTTTTCACATAACGTGTTGTCGTTGCCCTCACTGTCTCTCCCCACAGAACTGAACCCGGTCCAGCGGAGGCCAGTGGAGCCCCGGTTCTGTTTTAATAGTTTCCTTTCATCGGCTTTAAATTGTTTTGATTGGCCGTCATAATTCGGCAGCCTCTTCAGATGACAAAGACCCGACGTGAAAACAACAGAAGGACATGAACTGACTGCCGCCCGGCCCACCAAGTTCAAGGTTTTAATGGAAATTTTATTCCAGTGTGACCTCTTTTGATCTTGATTCTGTTACCTGTTCTGCCTCGATGTGTGAACGTTAATAAGATGAAGTTACCACAAATGAATGCAACAAACAGTGTTAGTGTTAACATAATTAGACAGCGAATACTGAGCCTAGTGCAGAACAAGGAAATGTCCAAAATCTCCATCTTAACAGGTGACCGACTTATTAATTTAGTTTACTGTAAAACAATTGTCATGTCAAACCTCAACTGATTTAAGACTCAAAAACTGATATTTTCATTTATTCCCACATCAGATCTCTGTGTTCACAGCATAAAACACTGTCATCAAATGTGCATATTTATTTTCTTAGCATTAGTTTTTAGTTGATTTTATTTTCACAGAAGACTGACGCAAGAAAAAGGTGGCAGATGTCCCAAACAAGATCTGAAAGCAGGAGGTTACATGGTACACTTATCAAATTCTTATTGATTTTTTAATATATCTTGATGTGATCTTTAAAATATTTATTTGTCAGACATAGAATAACATCAGCAGAAGAGGAAACTGACAATATCGTCTCTCCTGGCAGCAGAAACGTCGACTTGTTGGTCCTCCTGCTGTTGAAACTCACACCCAAAGTGATATCACAGCGAACAGGTGCGTTAGCTGATGAGAAACACCTGATTATCACTGATTGGTTGTGTGGACAAAGTAGTCAGAGTACTTTCGGAGCAGCAGGTGTTGAATTAGACATCAGACTGATGTGTGAGATGTGACTTTTATGAAAACAAACGTGACCTGTGCTGAACCTGCTGCCCGTCTGAACCCAGCTTACCGACTGACAAAGACGGACATTTTTTAATTTTTTTTTTACAGTGTTTCCGTCTGTCCCCGCTGTAAAAGCAGAGCAGGCTGTCTGTGTGTCTTTGTGTCAGTGTTGTTGCTGAGTGCAGTGACCTGGGGTTACACTCTCCCTCTGTTCCCGTTAGGGTAAATATCCCTCTATTAGCAACAAGTGGTCTGAAAGCTCTGATCCTCTCAGAGCTGCTGGAAGCTTTTAGAAAGAGAGAGAAAGGGAGGAAAGAGAGGGAGCAGCTCTGTCTTTTTAACCCTTACAGCTTGTGTCTTTCTAATCTCGAGAACAGAAGCAGCAGCTGGATGTAAATTTATTTTTTTTTGCTGATTATCGTAACAGAGCTAATGCTTTCTGTGACACGTAAAGCAAAGTGCATCATTCACTTTCTGGATCAGCAAACTTCATTACAGGAGCAGGTGGGGAATAAAATAACATAAAACATTCACCATGCTTCTCTGTAATGTAACTCACTGCACTGCATTTTAATCATCAGTGAAATTACGAGAGGTGTTCTGTAAAAAAAAAGTTCTCTTCCATCATCTTATGGCTTCACAGATGAGCCCTTCATGTTTCCATCCATCAGATTTTCTCCATTCTCACACAAAAGTCAGATTTTACACCAAGCTGATAAATTGCAGAAGTAGATAAAGCAGCTCTAAATACACTGAGGTGGAGCTGAAGACTTCTATACATACACACTCTGAGAAAATCATTGATCCGCACAGACAATCTTACTGATATTCTTCAAAGCAGGACAAGACAACAACAATATGTAGTTGTTCATCTTTTGTGCAACGATTCAACACAGAGAAAAGTCTGAAGTTCTCCGACTGTCACCCAACTTTTCCTGTAAGAAAAACTTAACAAGACTTTTTTTTTTACTTCTGGAAACTTAATTGCTTCACTCCGTTGATTTTTTTTTCCTGTAGGTTGTGAATAAAGGTATTTTTCTGTGTGGAAGATTAACAGAGGTTTCTGCAGAAGCTGCTTGTTATCAAAGCAAACTAAACTAAACGGACAATGTGATATAAACAGGAGTGAATTTGAATTTCACATCTCTGAGGATGGCATTTTTTAATAAATACTTGTGTAGAGAATAAAACTGTAAGAAAATGATCTGAATGACACAGCTACACTCTCTTTGACCCTCCACTCTTTCTTTTAGAATTCATGTGATGAAAACACAATCACAGATCCAAAATGGCTCCTGTCTCTTCTCACTGTAAATATTTATGACTGAGGTTTCCTCGTCTTCCTGTTGCTCAGGCGTTCGCTCGGCGTCACTGTCAGTCCTAAAAGCTCTTCTCGCTGTAAAGACACTTTACTCAGACGGCTCTCTGCACATCTCTGTCTTCTTCATTTGTCTCTGTCTCAGGTGTCTGTCGCTGTGTCCTTCGCCTGGAGTCTCCAAACTTACAGCCGACATCCTCCATGTTAGTGCTCAGTAAGAAGAGACAGCATCATCAGCATATTCTTAAAATTAAGAGTTTTTCAGAGTGTTTAAAAGGCAAGTGTTATTAAATCGATTCTCAGAGGTTTAAATGTTCAAAAAAATAATCTGAACCTGTTGAGCAATCTTCACTCTGATCAAGATCAATTTCAGATCAGATTATTAGTAGAGTCTCCATGAAACACAGCTGCTGTTTCTTAATTTATCCGATAAACTCAAACAGTGAACACACACTTTTTCCTTTCTTAGTGTCTCAGCAGCCAGAGGCTACAGACCACTTGTGTGTGTGTGTGTGTGTGTGTGTGTGTGTGTGTGTGTGTGTTTTCTCAGTGACCATGCCGTGTGTTTGCTGTCAAACAGCAGGATTTATGTCTCTCTCTCTCTCTCTCTCTCTCTCTCTCTCTCTCTTTGGAAATCACAAACCAAAGTGTTCAAATCCTCCGTTACAAGCAAAAGTCAAACCCACAAATAAAAGTAAAAGTATTAACTGTAAAACACTTCTCTTCTTTTTGGGATTCAATAAACTAGAGTGATGAATTATTGTCACTGATAAAACTCGATGATAAATCTTTAATTTTACAGATTTTCATGCTTTAAGAAAGATCAAATACTAATAAGTAATTCTCTGAAATCCTGCTAATAAGTGCAACGACAACTTATTGATAATAATAAGACGACTAAGCTGAATTGACTGATAAAAAGAAGAAACTTAATGTAAATTATCGTCTTTGAAGTTTTTATATAATGAATGTTTTAACTTTAGAGGAGGAAACACAAAATCCCCTCACAGCTAAAAATACCCTGAAAGTGAAGCGAGTGTTTTTTGAAAGTCAGAGCCAACATGGCTGATAAAAACTACTAACTCCAAAACACATGAACCCTGAAAACCAGGATAAGATCTAAAAACAAGCATCCCCCTACATGATAACACACACACACACACACACTTGTTCTCCAGGGTCATTACTGCTGCACGGTTCAGCAGCGGGTCAGCATCGGCTTTCCTTTTCTTTCTTCTTCTGCTCTCTTGTTCCACTTATTCAGTCGGTAATGTTCCCTCTCTAAACTCTCAGCTAAAATAAAACCCTGCAACCAACCAGCTACCATCTAAAGTTTCACACTTTTGTTTGTGAAAATGTGGAAATAACATAAAGATTTGACCAAAGCAGTTATGGATTCAAAGTTTTTTCTTTTTCTACACCATCATGAGTGAAAAATCCTGAAGACTCAATGTTTACTGTTCACAAAGCTCCAGCTTGATCTGTTTTATTTTGAAGGAGAAAAATCCTTGTGTATTAGATTTTGACCTGCTGTTGCTCTCATGTTGTAATTTATTATTCAGTAATATTTCAGGTGTGTTGTTTGTTCATTACCTGTCCAATCATCAGACCACTCCTGCTCCAGATCTTTGAATGTGGTTTTACTCTAACTTATTGATAAGTACGACAGATAAAACTCAAAATAAGTCTCCTAGACTATAAGTCTCCTCCTTTAAATATTTAAGTTTCATTTGACTTAAAGGTGACAAATTGAGATGGATTCACCTCCTGATATCAAACACACGTCAAGTCTCTACACGCTGTTCCTCATGGTGAACTGAAACGAACTAAAACTTTGCTGCCTGGAAGGAAGAACGTCTCGAAGAGTTGGCTGTGATTGAAAGCGTTGCTGTAGCCGGTGGGCCAAACATGCAAAAGTCTCTGTAGGAGCTCACTCTGATTTTGTCACCTCAGCTCTGTATAGTTTATACAGACTCTGAATCCAGTTTCTCTTCTGCTTCTTTTTAATTACGGGCAAGCTCGCAGGTGAGCCGCGCCCTGCGAGACCGCGACACTCTGTTTATGTTAGTGATACGCCTCCGACAGGCAGAGCAGCTCACCTTTAGATGAAACCGCTCCGCCGAGTTCACTGTGTGGCGGGTTCATGCAAGTTCAACTTCGCCGCACGCACACATGATGTGCACTTTGCACACAGGCCTTTGATTTAGGAGCAGGTACGAGCTGGTCTGTTGAAGGAACTGCAAACGTTTCTTTATAGTTGATTTTGCGGCACATTAAAGAGAAAAATGGCCGCTTGTTTATGCGCATAATTGAAGACGTGCAAAGACAAAAAATACGCTCAAACTCAAAATGATATACACAAAAACAAAGTGCATACACACATGCATTAACACAAACATGCCACACACACACACACCGAGCAGCTGACCCCGCCCCTCAACAGTCGAACCAAAACAGTGATTAAAGTTTCAACTCTTCACCTCAGCGTCGAACCACCAGCCGCCTGATGTGCCAACGGGTGTAACTACAGGTGAGGAGGAGACGGGCTGCAGTCCAGCTCCATCAGCCCGCCTGCGTCAGAGATGACTGTGCCTTCAGCTCGCGGCAAAGTGCACGCCAACACACACACAAACACACACACGCACACAGGTACACATTAAATGAACACATGTAAAAACAGAGTATACAGTAGCAACCGCAAAGAACTGAAGATGTTACAAAAAAGAGAGAGAGACCAGATAAGCAGAACGTTCAGGTGTGTGCAGGTATGCAGTGACGCACGCACAGAAATACACATTCAGATGTGCACATAACTTTAAAAACACAACAGACACACATTTATCTTTCTATAATTATAAGGATCTTCACCAAACACACCCCAACCTCACTGTAAAGCATAAAACCAAGTCTAAGTCCAAGAAATCAGGACAAAAAGTCATCTCTCTCAAGGTCAAAAGGTCAAAAAATGTTATCCCCACAAAGGTTGACGTAAAAGAAAACAGGGATGTTTTCTGGGTTTCACTGGGATTGGGAGCTCATTTGAGGACAGATTAATATCGAGGCTTGAGGGCGGCATTATAATCAATGTTTCGATCCCTCGAGAGGAAGAGTGAAACTGAAACTGTACCAATAGAAGAGCTTCATTTACTGTTTTCACCCTCAGATGTGCTCAGTTTCAATTTTAGCAGTTTAAGGAGAAATCTGTTGGATTTGACTTCATGATGGTGGTGTCATATGTGCATGTAGTTTGGGATGTTTTAACCCATTATAGCTGCAATGATCACACTTTCCATCAGAGATGCTGCAGTGAGAGATGTCTCACTATTGACTCCACACACAGTCCTGACATCCACCAACAGACTCAGAGGACCTTTACCATCGTACTCGAGTCGAGTTGGTGTCCACCTGATGAAAGTAAGTCAGTGTTTTCTCCTTTTAGCTCTGGTTTAGTCTCCACCGAGTCCACTGAGAAAATGAATTTCTTCACTTTCTCGTCTTTATTTGTGTCTGTCTGCTGTTTTCTGGCTTTATTGGAGCTCGTTCTGCTGCTGGAAACACTGACACTCAAATAAACATGCGCCTCAGGTGATCCGATCACGAGTGGAAATCTCCGTCAGTTCACACCTAAGTGATGAGATCTCACTTCAGAGCTCTATATGTAAAAAGTAATACACATCATTTCTGTTTGCAAAGAACAAATGCATTGTTGTTTGCAATGCACTAAACAGGGCAGAGTTTGAAATTAAAATATTTTTTATACACAATACAGACTGAATCTATTTCTTGGTGTGTTGACATGTTTGATGCACTCTGAATGTTTCTCTACGAGCTTCTCGAAATGCTCAGACGTCAGGACAATATCAGCTTGTATACTCCTGCTTACAGAGAGGATGTCACCTAGTAGATCCGGGTCATGCTGCCAAAAGAAAGTGGCCGTATGAGTGACTGGATCTCTGCAGATCTGAGCAGGGCCGATGTTTCACAAAAACACAACTAAGAGAGGTTAAAAAGCTCAGTGGAGCTGCAGTGTCATGACAGAAAATACACACAGCAATGATAAATTAATCTTTAACTAATCTTACCTACATTTAAACTACATTCCTGCTCATCCTTTTCCATATACATCTATCAGCTTTATGACTGGGTTTGCACTTTACTGGCAGGCATTCAGTTTATTAGCACACACAGTTAAACACCGAAAAGTAAAACTGCTTTATTATCTTGAAAGTTCTCCTTTATGGTGCATTCAATAACAGCTTAAAATTCAGTAGAAAAGAGTAGTTCCAATATAACGAGGTCCAGAGACCGTGAAATGGACAAAACTGAACTGAAAAGAGTAACTGTGTGTAAATTCTGTATATTTACTGTGTATTAAAGACACAACAGCAGACAGGTGGCGCCATCTGGTGGTCGCATCAGTGCTTCATACGCCATAATGAGTCAAAATGAAAAAAGGCCTGTAAAAATTAAAATAAAATTAAATAAAATTGTGTCATGTCCAAATTCACCTTCAACATCTCTTATTATGACATAACTTTTCTCTTACATCATTTTTATATATTGACTACTAAGGTGAAGCATAATTAAATCTAAAAGCTCTTATTCAGTTTTGTTAATTAAATCAGTCTTACTCACAGATCTTCACACATAAAGCAGATCTTATCGAGCTTTATCTGCTGCCAAATGAAACTTTTCTTTATTGATTTTTCTTCAGTGTCTGGGTGTGGTGAGGAGCTCTCTTTACTCTGATGAGTTTGAAAACATTTTCTTATCTGCTGGAGATGCAGATGATATAAAAAATAACTACTCCACCTACACTTGTTCACAGAAATAAAATAACTTGTTCACAGAAATAAAAAAGAGAAAAGATTTGCTGGATTGAGCCAATAATGCAAAGCTGAGGTGTTTTTAAGTCAAGTGCATAATGTGCTTTTATTAAATAACTCTCACTGTTGCGGAATATGTTGTCTGATCTTCCCAAAGAAAGAAGATTCTTCCTTTAATTCTCCTCACTCCAAATAAAACTGCTCCGACCAGCAGAGGGCCTCTGAACGACCCACAGATTCATCTTCAACTGGATCAAAAGCACATTTTATTTCATGTTCATTAATGGTTTCATACAGTGAACGCAGCACATGCAGAGAGACAGAAAGTGACCTGATTATAAATGAAGCAGACTTTAGAAAGAGATCAATTATTTGTTGTTATTAACCCCAAGTTGTGCAATTCTTCTGCAAACACCAGCCTTTACTGCCATTTTCTATTTTATTTAATTTAACCTTTTTATCTTGGTGCTCTTACTGCTGAACTGACCTGTTTTTTGTCGTCCAACACATTTTATTATATCTACATGTGACTATTAAATCTATAAAATTAATTTTATTAAATTAAATTAAATTTATTAGTCACATGACATTATTCATCCGTATAACACTAGTTTGTTTCTTGTCTTTTACGATATGAAGGTCTTGAACCTCCAGCTGAACTAAATCGTCTGTTCAGAGTCTGTCTGCAGACTGAAAAGGCTCAGAGAAGCAGCAGCTTCACAGAATGAAGACAAAAAGATGCGTTCACGGTCATAAACAGTTTATGAATCATTTTGGAGGATGCATATTGTGCAGAGTGTGACTTTTTATTTGTTTGCACAGCTCAGAAGGCTATTAAACTATTAAAACTGTTAAAATATCATTGTACTCCAGCTGCTTATGAGATTAAAAACAACTTTCTGCGCAGTCTGCAGGTTTATTTCTGCCATTTATTTCTCATGAATTTCTCATAAATTGTGCTCCAACATCACCAGATAATAATTTACACATGACGTTTAGATTCAATGGTAAAACGCTCTGCACTGATTTGGGTAATAGTAATCTATTACCTGGTGTGAAGAGGCAACGAGCCACCTGACTGAGCGCGTCACACAAAGAGAGGTGAGTCCACATCAGTCAGACCGGGACTAAAGACCGGACCGGAGACCTGCCCCCTCAGAGGAGACACTCAGCTGAGCTAGTTCATTCATATTCACATTTATTTTATTATAATTATTTCACCATCTGAGGAGAAATACTCGCGGAGCTCTCCTGGTGCGCATCGACTGTCCGGATTATCATCCACAAATCAAAGAGGATTTTATTCAAGAGAAATTTTCTATATCTTACAGAAAACAGTCACCTTTTCTCTCTCTCTGTGTTTTTCCTCTCTCGGAGCTCAGAGGATGGTTGGTGCGTCCGGAGCAGCTGGACCCGAGCGGAGCGGCTTCACGCGTGGACGTCATTAATCAGCTTTTTAGTTGGAGATGGAGAACTACAGCACCTGGACCAATTTCACACAAGTCCTGTCGGAGCTGGACGGGGCAGGGGGTGAGGAGAGAGAGGAGGAGGATGAGGAGGAGGGGGAGGCTGACGGGGGGGCGCGTCGGGGGGCTGCGCGTCCTGGTGGGCTGCGTCCTGTCCCTGCTCATCGTGTCCACGCTGCTCGGGAACACGCTGGTGTGCGCCGCCGTGGTGCGCTTCCGCCACCTGCGCTCCAAAGTCACCAACTTCTTCGTCATCTCTCTGGCCGTGTCCGACCTGTTCGTGGCGGTGCTGGTGATGCCCTGGGAGGCCATCACGGAGGTGACCGGGACCTGGCTGTTCGGGCGCTTCTGCGGGGTCTGGATCGCCTTCGACATCATGTGCTCCACGGCCTCCATCCTCAACCTGTGCATCATCAGCGTGGACCGCTACTGGGCCATCGCCAGCCCCTTCAAGTACGAGCGGAAGATGACCCACCGGGTGGCGTTCGTCATGATCGGGGTGGCGTGGACGCTCTCCATCCTCATCTCCTTCATCCCGGTGCAGCTCAACTGGCACCAGGCCGGAGAGGAGGAGGAGGAAGAGCTGATGAAGGAGGAGGTGGAGACCAACGGGAGAAACTTCACCAACACCAGCGTGGTCACCAAGAGCTGCGTGGCCAACCTGAACAAGACCTACGCCATCTCCTCCTCCTTCATCAGCTTCTACATCCCCGTGGTCATCATGATCGCCACCTACACCCGCATCTACAGGATCGCCCAGACGCAGATCCGCCGCATCACGTCTTTGGAGAGGGCGGCGGAGCAGGCGCAGAACCAAGGCCACGGCATGAACCGGAGCCATCATCAGCAGCACAGGCCCAACGATGAGGCGTCGCTGAAGTCGTCCTTTAAGAAGGAAACCAAAGTCCTGAAGACGCTCTCCATCATCATGGGGGTGTTCGTCTTCTGCTGGCTGCCATTCTTCGTCCTCAACTGCACTGTCCCGTTCTGCGACCCGCCCTGCGTCAGCGACACCACCTTCACTGTCTTCGTGTGGTTCGGCTGGGCCAACTCCTCCCTCAACCCCGTCATTTACGCCTTCAACGCAGACTTCCGCCGGGCCTTCGCCACCATTCTGGGCTGCAACCAGATCTGCTCCAACAACACGGTGGAAGCTGTAAACTTCAGCGATGAGCTCGTTTCTTACCACCACGACACGACGCTGCACAAGGAGGCGCTGGTACCCGCTCAGCCGCAGCAACACCCTCGCACCGTCAACGTGGAGTCCGACCACCTGGAGGACGTGAGCGCCCAGTTTGACGAAGAGTCCATCATCTCCAACGGCTCCCAGAGCCACAACAGACTGCTGCTGCTTCCCGCCACCGTCCAGCTCGAGGACGACCCGGAGATCTCCTTGGAAACGATCACGCCATTCACCTCGGCAGCGGGCCTTGAGAGTGATGCTCTGATACCCGGGCAGGTCCAGCAGGATGGATAGGGCAGAAAATACGAGAAAAATGAAAAGCATAAACTCAACTCGGCTGTAGTCCAATGTTTCCTCCACAGTGTTTGGATGGATTTGAAATGATGGAGGACTTTATAACCCAGCTACTCTTTAAAACTTGGAGAAACATGTCACATGAGACTGTTTGAGCTTCAGATAAAACTTCATTATCAGAACTGATTGATTTCTTTATATGTGACTTTGGTTTGTTTTTAGCAGTTAGCAGATGTGCTCGACGCAGCGAGGGCGTCAGATCAAACCATGATTTTTCAAAAACACTGTCAGGCATTAAAGCCAGTTTATTACACAGATCCACTGAATGTTTGTTCAATTTCTGCACTGTATTGAATGTAAAGGCCCAGAAGGAGGCGCGTCCGCCGAGTGTTCATGTGTTCATGTTGAAATGTGAGAGTGAGGACGACAGAGCTGTGAAAATATACAATAAACATAAGAATCACGGCCGTGGTAGTGAAGGTTAGCAGTTAGTAGTGAGTGAATAGTTAAAGGTGCTGTTGATGTATGATGATTGTTGAGGTTGTTAATAAAGGTCGAGTCCACAACAAAAGAATTTACTGTTGAAGTTTGAATTCAGAAATCTTATTAATTCACATTTTTTACTTTTTCTCAGCCGCCCTGCCACCCACTGTTATCGTTTTTTTGATTTGTCTTGAGAAAATTAAAGTCATTAATAAGAATTAGTGTGAAGGCAGAGTTTTAATACTGATACAGGAAACAATAAGAGCTGATAATCTCTTTAATACGCGCTTCATTATGGACCTTTGAGGGAAAGTAAGCCAAGAGTCAAGCTAAGTCTTGTTTGAAAAGCACAACAGAGCAAACAGATTATAAGTTGTTTCCATTTGTCACAAAGCAGGAAGTGTTTTATTGCAGTTAGTTAGCTGAAAACTGCAGCTGGAGCTCAGATATCTTCTCCTGAGATTTAATTTAAAACAGAAAAACACCAAAACTTCAGTTCAGTCGAACGATTAAACCACCCGACCGCTCGCTGTAAACGGGTAAATAATATGTTACACCTGGGGAAGAAATGCAGGCTAAACTTGGTCTTTGTTATAAGCTTTTCTCAAGCTGCAGGAGGTTTTTTTTTGTTCCAGCAGAGTTTGTGAGGGGAGTTCAGGGAGTCACAGATAAACAACCTGTAGATACATGAAGACTCACAGAAGCATAACATTGACTTTTGTTAACCTCCCCAACCACCAAAAAACGAAGCAATTCAAGTATGAAGAGGTCGCTTCACACCATAAAAAGAAGTTTATTCTGTTTTTTCTTTATATTCTGAGGAGGGTTTAAAAAAATCACTTGGACTTGAGAAATTTCATTTATTTAGTTGAAGGATGAGAACTCAGCTGTTCAGGGTCCCCGAGCCATCTTCAGTTCAAAACACATTCTTAACATTTTTTTATCACCTTCAGATTTTATAGGCTTTTCTTAAATTTCTGAGAGTTATGAGACTGATGACTTGTTTCAGGAGTCTGGTACAGAAACTGACACATTACTCTGTTCTCGCAGACGCCACATCTGTAAAGTCTGGGTAAATATGAGGATGTTAAAATGCTCAGTGACTGTGATCGATGATGACTGGACTTTTTAAACAGCACTACCCCCCCCTCACTATTACTGGAGTTTAACACAGCACTGATAAGAGATCTGACAGGGACTTTGACCTCTGGGCTCTAATTAATGCCAAACACGAGTGACCTCACAATATGTTGTACATTTTTATTTTAAATTTCTTTCATACTTGAAATATCTGTGAATTATTTTTGTCTATTTGAGTAGGTCAGAAGACACTTGGTTGATATTCCAAGCAATTTTTATTTTCACCCAAACAATGAGGCTTTGCTTTGAAGGACAAAAACTGAAACACCAGTCAGCACATTAGTGTATATTTATATTTTCCTTTGGTTAAATAATGATGCAACAGAATGAACATCCTATTCTTACTTAATTAAGGAGATATTAAGGTCATCGGAGAATCACAGAAATGCTGAATGATGAAATAAATCACCAAATTAGAGATGAAAAATGGGCACAGGGGAACACAGGGTTTTCTTTTTGTTGTGCTCGTATTTTATCCTTTTTCTCTGTATCTCTAGTCATTCCTTTCATCTTCAGTCAGCAGTGGAGTTGAAACAGAGCGGAGGCACTCGGTTGCAGAGGAGACGACATCTTGAACCCCACAGGTGTCTTCTGCAGGTTCAGCTGCTCAGATTCAGACTGCAGCATCACATCGCGTCTGCACTGCTGTTTGTCACTGAGATCGAGTGAAACTACCAAAGTGTTGCACATTTTTAACTTGCATGTTGGTTACTGAAACATAATGAGGGTGGAGGTGGATGTGTTTTGTGTCACATGACGGCATTTTTGCTTTAAAAGAGATAGATACCAAACCACAAGCAGATCTCAATCTTTCTGCTGTTTCCATGGACTGATACTGTAGGAGCTGCATGTGTCTGACTCAAAGACATTATGCAGGCTGGAGGTTGAAGGTTAGAACAGCTTCACTTGGTTTATAATCAGAGCCTCAGCGAAAGATCACAGAAAAAGGCAGACAAAATCAAGAGAAGCAGGGAAAAGGTTGGAAATCCACAGTTACAAGACAGAGTGGCAAAGAGCAGACTGGGAGGTGTGTATATATATATATATATATATATATATATATATATGTATGTATGTATTCAAACATAATCCTTAATTCTGCTAAATTGCACATGAGTCAAGTAATTAAAGTGACTAAAGTGTATATTATGTTGAATTAAAGAGTTTTGTTGCAGTTGGGGTGAAGGACCTGTTTCCATCTCTATCTGGTACTTTGTTTTTTGACCAAATACCTGCAAAACTAATTCATATAAACTTCTGCTGTTCCTTTATTGTTAATATGCAAACATGTATGATGTGTGTAAACTAAGATGCAAATGATATACCTCAACATCAACATACTGGTTTGTTAGTGAGTTTTGAATGTGTTATATTAAATTTGTTTTCATTATTTTAACTTAATACAGTATATGAAGACTTGGCTCTGTTCAGGAGGATTTAAAGGACCTTTCATGTGCATCGTGCCTGCAGCATACAGCAGGGTTTTCTCTTTTGTTTCTGCTCACAGTCAGGAGATAAATGGCTTTGTTTTCCTCCTACATTCACGGACAAAAAGAAAAACAAGCCCAGGGCATAAAGAATCCATCATAGGAAACACGAGCGCAGGTGAGTGTGTTTATATCAGCGCTGCATCATGAAACACTCAAGTCACCAAAGTCACCTGAAGGAAGAATCCATTTACAAACTTGAGCAACCCTTTAAAAATTTATGAATGCAAGAAAATCATCCTGCATTAAATTAGACTTTTATTATCCTATGCTTTAAATATATACACAGACGTGAGGGTATTCAGTGAAACCTCTTGTACTTCTTCCTTTATCTTCTTGTATTTCTGTTTGTGTCTGCAGAAAATGAGTCTCTGTGTCACAAAGGGGCACTCTGCCTGCCATTGTCTGTCCATTCTAACAGAAAACGAAATGTCATGGCTGTAACTGCATGCGTGGTATTTAAACTACACCCATCAGTGCCCTCACATCCCCACACACCAGGCAATTACTGCATGAACACACACACACACACACACCTGTATGTTAATAAGCACACATGCACCATACTTCAGCTCAAGCAAACAAAATTATTACAAAGATGACAGGATGAAAAGGTCTTTCTTGAGCTCTTTTCTGCAGCCCTTTCAGCATTGATGTCATTCTCTACCTATTTTTAGATATTATATTTTATATTTTAAGGTTACGCTAAGACATATTTAATGTTTGATGTAAGAAATGATGCAACCAGAGGTAAAGTTTATCTTGTGCTTCCGTTCACTGACCCGCTCTTCAACAATGCAAGATACAGGATAAAAAAATCCTTAAACGACTGTGAAAAGTTACAGTCAATATTTAAAGCAACTTTAAAATGTTTGAAATGTCCTTTTGTTTTTGTCTTGTACTAAATTCCAAAGAAGCTGCTGATCCAAGCCTTGTGTTTCACACATATTTAACGTTTTTAATGTGTCATTCCTTTCTGCTTTCAAAGGTTTCTCTCTTTTTTTCTGTGTTTGAATGAAACCACAAAAAATAAAGAAGATCTCTAAAAACATGCACTATTCTTACTTCTCTGACACCATTGAGAATGAATTGAACATTTTTAGGCCAATTTTATAAATCAAGGTTAAAACACAATAAAAAGAAGAACACATTAAGAAATAGTGTGCTGAATCCTCTGGTGGTTGCACAAATAACTGATCATCACTTGGAAACATCCCTCTAAATGTGTATTTCTCTGTCTGAACATCAGTGTACAGCTGCATTTGGAGGTCGAGAGTAAAACCTCTGCTTCTATTTTTGAGCTCTGCAGTAATAATGTTCGAAATCTTAATATTTCACACCTCTATAATTATCTCTTACATCATGTGACACTGCAGGGTTACAATCACCAAGAACACACTCTTCTTCTTCTCGCTCTCTTGCGCGATACCCACACACACTTTACCACTTTACACACACTTGGAGCTCTTTAAACAGCAGGTGTTAAAATTCAACCTGCATCTTTCCAGATAATAAATGATCAGGTCACCATCCTGCGTTTAAACCTGGTTGTTCGTCTGCATCCTCCTCCTGTTTATCTGCATTCTGCTCACACTCTGATTTAATTCTGTTTTTGGCAAAGCATAATTTAAAGCTGGTGAGTAGACAGAGGGTGGCATAAAAGGGGGAAATATAAGAGAAGACTGCTCTGACCAGAAAAATGGCAGCCTTGTTGCAACACTCATGACAAACAAGAACAACAGCAAACTACGTCTGGTTACTCAGAGTGGGGGAAATAATCTATTCTATGATGCATCTGCGATGCTTTTGTTGAATGATTCTGCATCGATGCAGTAAAGTCTATAATCAATTATCAGATCAGTTTCCAACAGACTGTCATTTCTGTTTGGTGCTGGTGTAAAAATGCAAAAATCAAACCACCGCCGACTTTTTTACAAGCAGATGTTTGGACACACATACAAATCTAAAACTGAGATGCATCGAAAATCCTTTAATAATTCCTACCTCTGCCCAAGTAACAGTGCCCTCTAGCTACCATAAGAACTATAACTGGAGCAAAGGAGGAAGTAAAGGGAAGTTATTAGGTTACGTCTGCAGAGGGATAATCTGTTGGTATAATATGAATTCGACTTTATGCAGATGACATACAACTTTACGTTCCAAAGGAAGGTAGTAATATTGACAGTTTTTCTCATCATATGGCTTGTCTCTCTGACCTCCATCAGCCTCAGCACCGGCTCCCCCCAGGGCTGTGTGCTGAGCCCCCTCCTGTTCACCCTGCTCACACACGACTGCTCAGCGATACATCCGAGCTGTCTGATCAAGTGAAGTTCGCGGATGACACAGCTGTGGTGGGACGGATCGCTAACAACGACGAGTCCGACTACAGGCAGGAGGTGGAACACCTGGAGGGTTGGTGCAGACAAAACAACCTCTGCATCAACGTGAAGAAGACCAAGGAGATGATCGTGGACTTCAGAAGGGGCAGACACCTCCCCTCTCCCCTGTACATCGGAGGGACTGCGGTGGAAGTGGTCTCCAGCTTCAGGTACCTGGGCGTACACATCTCTGACGACCTCACCTGGAGCAAGAACACTTCCTGTCTCATTAGGAAGGCACATCAGCGTCTCTACTTCCCTCAGGAGGCTGAGGCGCGCCGGGCTGGGGAGCTCAGTCCTGACCTCCTTCTACAGATGTGTGGTGGAGAGCGTCCTGTCCTCCTGCATCATCGTGTGGCACGGCAGCTGCTCGGCAGGCAGAGAAGAAGGCTCTGCAGAGGGTGGTGAAGGCTGCACAGAGGACAGTGGGACGCAGTCTACCCACCACCACAGGACATCTACACCTCCAGATGCAGGAAACGGGCCTCCTGCATCATGAAGGACCCCACTCACATCACACTGCACATGACACTGTTTGTCCCCCTCCCCTCAGGCAGGAGGCTGCGGAGCATTAAGAGCAGGACCACCAGACTGAGGAACAGCTTCTTCCCGGAAGCTGTGAGACTGTTGAACTCTGGAGGACCCCTGTAGCCCCCTGCTGCCCCAGCCATCACCCCCCCCCCTCCACTTCCCTCCCTCTTCTGACAGCCACCCAAAGACAATCTCGTTCCATCCCATGTTTGACTTGTGTTGGAATGACAATAAAGAATCCTTGAATCCTTGAATCCTTGAATCCAGGATTCATCAGTCTGCATGATTTGCTCTTGTGACTCTCCTGACTCTCCTGTAGGGGGCGCTGTGCTGGTGTTTGTTGTGATGATGTTTTCAGATGATGATGTTGATGAAGTTCATAATATTAATGATGCAGAGCTCAGGTCAAGAAGCCAAGACTGAAAAAGCAAAACTTGTTGGTTTGTTAGTTCAAATATATTCATCACATACAGTATAAACATGCAGGATATAATCATAGTGAAATGTGACTGGCTCATTTAGTTGTGCAATTAAACGTGCAAAATAAAATAAGAATAGGGAATAGAATAAGTAATAAATTAAAAATAAAATTTGAATAATAAAGCAGAATCCCAACATCCTTCTCTCAGGATCCAACTGGTGTACTTTCAATATTTTAACTGTTTAGCTATAAACTGTAATTCTATAAAGAAATATTTTCATAGACTGTACATTTTATGCAGACAGAATAACAAGCTCTCTGTGTGATCCTGAGTTGATCAGAAAGAAGATCTATTTTTATTTCACCTTCTCCTGATCTCTGCTCCCTGTCTCCTTTTTTTTTCTTCCTTCATCTCCCGCAACTGAAGGATTGACATTAATAATGCCTGACTTTCATGTAGCTAAACCCAAAGGTGACACCAAAGTGTTTCCAGTCGAGAAAATGTGCATCTGTGCACTGCAGGTTGACATTTAATCTTGCCAGTCTGCATGTGTGAGTGTCAGATTGATTTTATTACCTGTTGTAGAACAGTTTTATATTTTGGTGACACAGTAAAGATTCATTTGTTCATCATCCTCTTTCCAAACAGAAAAAAAGGATTCTGCAAAAGCCTTGATCATGTTTTTATGGTGTTTTTTTATTAATAATTCCTACAGTAACCTTGTGTAGCATCATCAGAAGTTTAGGGAAGTTTCAGTTTAGGAAATAAGGCTTCTCTTTAGTTTAAAGTTAAGTGCACTTAATGAGCATCCTGTGGCTTTTCTACTGAATATTGTCTCTGAATGTAAATTCTCCAAACTGTATAATTAACCTTTAAATTCTCCTCACCCAAATCTACTTTTTGTCCTTTACATTTTCACTGATTCACTCCCACAAAGGCACACACACTTTCAGCTTCAGCATTTAAAACATGCTGTTGCCTCCTTCAGCTAATTTAGCACATATTTTTATGTTTTAATGTCACTGCTGTCACAAAGAAGACTGGATGGGATTGAAACAAACTCATCACTTTTAATGAGATTTCATTTTCAAACATCAGTTCATAAGTTCACAAAGGAAATTGCTTCATTAACATTCTTTTTGTGAATCCTTTGACATCCTACTAATACTTTTTTAATCCATTTATTTGCAGCATAACTCCTTGCTACTGCTGTTTTTGCACATTATGAAACACTCCTAAACTACACATAGAAGTACATTTGTCTGGTGAAAAGAAAGACTAAAAGCACTTCAGAATCTCTGCAGATTTATTACCCACTCATGATTATTACATTAACACCCTGTAATCACAAAGCACCACGTGCTCACCCTGGTTTAACATTATTATGCTAAATTAGTAACTTAACGATTTTAGCGATTCATCTGAGACTGTTGAGATGCGTGATGAGGGTCAGTCAGGCAGTCGTCATAGAAACGCACCATCACTTCCTCACAGAGAACAGCTGAAATACATTTGTCCAGTGCTTCATTTAAATTATCCTCTATGCTATGTTTATATTTCCGTAAATGTGTCTCAATGTCTATTATCTACATATTTTTATGGATTCATCCATTAGCTCACAAACTGCTCCATATAACCATTTAATGTGACAAGAGAAGATTAGATAAGAAGATGCCTTACTGAGGTTCTTATAAAAGAAACTGATGGCAAACCTTTTAACCTGAACACTGTTACCTACATTCTACATAAAATAGAAATTGTATGATTTATATTTTAGTTGTATAATTCATATTTTAGGTCTATATTTTATTTTATTACTCTAGTACTATTTATTTTTATTTTTTTTATCTATTTTTTGCTTTAGTGGATTCTTGTGAATATTTTTGAGCATCAATGATTGCTTAATGTAAACTGTTGTTCAAATGACAATAAATTATTTTCTTTTACTGTTAGGTAAAGCTGCTCTGCAGCTGGAGGGTGAAAAGCAACAAGACTAATTATTCTAGAAAGAAAAAGCTATTTAATCAAATGCTGTTGCATCGTGTGCAAACTTGCACATGTTGGAGGAAACCGAATACCACCCAAGTTACAGTTTTATCAGTTTAATTGATTGTATTACAAATCCATTTTTTTGCCTTATAATAGTCTCTTGTCTATTTTATATGGTTGCGATAATAAAATTCTTGTTAAAACTAAGACCAGCATGTCTGCACTTTTACCTTCATGACACGAATCTCATACTACTTCCAGTTTTAATTGACACTGCACATGAAAAAGAAAGTGGATTTCTAAAATAGCTGCATATGATGATATGATGATACAGAAAAGAAGAATTAAATGAATCCCGACAGCTCAAGAGTGCAGCTTCCAGCTCGGACATGCGACATCCTTCACACCATCATCAGCTTAAACACACAGCAGAGAACAGCTCTCAGCTTAAAATGGATTTTCAGTGATGGACGGCCCTTTTTCAGCCTCGTTTCACCTTCTATCTATTGCTCTTTTGTCTCCCTAAAACACACACACACTCGAAGTCATGGCTTGCTGTCATAATCACCGCAGTAATCACAGCAGAGGAGGTGACAGCGGCGATGGAGCGCTGATTGCGGCCGCCTCTCAATGACCGTCGAAATCTAGAAAGTGGACGCCTCTGTTTGCCGTCAAGGACTCCAAGTCATCACCAGCTCATCTTATTCATACACACACAAACACACACACACACAGATTTCCAGACAAGATAGTGACCCTGCAGACGCTCCGTCAGGTATCAATCTTGTGGGAAACATTTTACTCTCCAGAATTGTAAGAAGGAGAAGAAATATATTTAAAAAATGGTAGCAGGTGTTGAAATCTATTTATTTCACTTAAATGTGCCACAATGTACAATGTGAGAACATGGTGGTACACAGATGTTTCTTTCATTGTTTTTTTTTTTGTTTTTTTTTACAGATGTTAAGTTTTGGGGTATTTGTTCTTCAGACCATTTACTTTTTGAACATCTCACCATTTCTTCTGACAGATTACCAGATGAAGTGTTTTGACTGTGTTTGTTTCTATAAACCACCAGTAGGAGGCGACAGAGTCTCAGCTGCTTGTCTGCTCCCTGATGAATTGTGACATAACACGAAGAGTACAGTCACTCACACGTTCTCTCTCTCTCTCACACACACACACACACACACACACACACACACATATACACACACAATAATAAGGCATCAGGTATTTTAAGATAATTGTAGGTAATGAGTTGGGTTTGGGGAGAAATGTGTGTCAAAAAGAGTTGTGGGAGACCAAATCAGCTAAAATGAGAGGAAACATTGGAGTCAAAAATTAAATGTGATGTTGTCTATAAACAGTTAATGCCTCTTTAAGTAAGAAATTAAGTGCAAGATTTTACTTGTAACTGATTACTTTTCCACAATACCTCTAATTAAAGAGTGAGTTTTATTCCTGGATTATGTTGTGCATGGACATGTAAATTTGAAATGCAACAGAAAACTTTATCTGGGGTGAAAACAAACAAAAAAGATGCATGAAACTGAGAAGGGATGAAAACTCTCCCTCATTTCCTCACTTTATTCATGAGTCACACAAACCCTCCACTGATTCTGACTCTGCTGATGTACTTTTGACTAAACTTGAGTAAATGAAGCTTCTCGCCGTGATGTTCTGCCGTTCAGATTGACACTGCTTGGCTCGAGAGCGAACTGAAAACAAGGTGACATATTCGTTCCTGATTGGCCCGGACTGGGCGGAACGACATGTTTGCTGTTGCTGGCTCCTTTTCAGAGCATCCTTCCCTCGCCAAACAGATTTTTGGCAGTGCTCACAGGGAAAGAGCCGTCCTCGGATCTCCACCAACCCCTGAGCTGAATGAGAAGGAGCTGTGCGGCGATGACAGGGTGTCGGTGGGGGGTTAAGCTGTGACCCAGATTTCTGCACGAGTCTTTGTCCTGGAGGACACAGAAGATCCTCCTCATTCATCTCACTGAGGGCCGAGTTACTTACTGATTTAAATACAGTGACAGAGGGAGAGAGAGAAAAAGAGAAAAAGAAAAAAAGTGACTTTGAGTTCAGGTCATGAATTATGGATTATTTTGGGGATACATGCAGGTTAGCGTCCCACCAGATGCTTGTTTATATTGTATTTGTTTGTCTCTTATTCTGAAAAGCAGCTGTAGATTTGTGCTAAAGGCCACCGGCTCTGCAGGAGTCCATGCCACATTCAAGTTCAGGAGGAACAATCGGCTTCAGGTTCCCTGCAGGGCCGTGAAAGGAGAAACACTCAAGGATCATCCATTTCAACATGCAGTTCAGAGCGGCTTTACGCTCATATAAAGCTGCGTAAATGCTCTTCAAAAACTAAATATAACCTTTTACACTACATTTAACACAGTTTTAACTTCAACTTGTCTTTTTATTTTCAACTACTCGCTCACAGAGGCTTCAGTCCAGGGGAACAAAAAAGCTTTTATTTGTTCTTTTTCAGGAAAACATCAGACCGAGCAGATCACAAACAAAACAAACAAACAAAAAACATTAGATGCTGTTTTTAACTTAAAAAAAAAACAGGAAATAAGGGTTTGTTTTTCATGGAGAGAAAAAATGTGGATTATAAAAATAAATAAATAAATAAGTAAAAATCTTGTTATTTGTTCCCAAAATCTGAAAACAGGAAACTGAAAAATGAAATGAGAACAACATTTGATAACAGGTCTAAACTTGAAAACAGAAGTCCTGATTTCTTCTCATCTTTGGTGTTTACAAGGAGACAGTTTGTGTTTCTTTACTTCATATTTACCGCACTGTTTACTGGACTGAGAGTTTTCATCTCCAGCAGAATTTAATCTGGGAAACACTTTTTGTGTGGAGATTGACGGTTTGAGCAAAAAATCTGTAGAAAGGTTCTCAGAGCAACTTCTGCAAAGAATGAAAACTTTTAGAGACTTTTAGTCTCACTGAGCTGCTAATGTGGCTTTACTGGTTTTTAAATGTTTAATGTGAGTTTCATGCTGCTTCTTAACTGCAGCTGAGAGCTTTTCTGTTGGTAAATTCAACACTGGACTGAGAAAAGTCTGACTCTGATAAGCCGGAGGGTGTTTGTTATTTTCTGCTACTACTAAATGTACGCTATAACTGTGGAAAGAGCTCCTCCTGTGGGTTTATTATGTGTTTTTTACAGATTAATGAATAAATGATTATTTTAACACAGAGGACAACATGGTATATAATATATAATCCACCTCCATCCCGAGTGTCATGTATTATTTTTCACTCACCATAAACTCATCAGTGATCACACCTTATTTATCTTTAATTGGTCTATTTCTTATTTATGTCTTTATAATTTTCATTTATCTCACTATATACTCTTGCAATCCTTGAGATGACTATTAAGTAAACTCACTGATAACCAGAGACTTCAAATGGAAAGAAATAACAAAAGATACTGAAAAATAAGCAGTCTGTCAAAATTAAATCACATTTAAAAATGAATTTCTTTTCCAGAAGACGACATAAATCAAGATGCTGTTGTTTTTTTTAGTATCTTAAAAATAAAGGTTTGCAGCGACGAACAAAGACGTGTTTTGTTTTGCGAGCATAATGACACTGAAGCATCCAAACCCTCGAGGTGTCGTCACTGTCGCAGGAGAAAACCTTGGCTAGTGTGTCCATTGTCCTGTTCACACACACACACACACACACACACACACACACAGGGTTTTGTCAGGAGGGGTGAATGTGGGCGGTGTCCTTGGTTTTGGGTGGGCAGTTCTTCTTCGTATAGTCCTCCTCATTCCCTGAACCTGAACCTCCTCCTCCTCCTCCACCTCCTCCTTTATCTCCGTCTTCTCCCCTCTTTTATCCAAGTCTTAGTGGCCCCCACATTCTCACAGCGACTCCGAGCCGTGGAGCGTCACATGGTAAGAGCACCGGGCCTCTGCTCACACTGAACAACAAACCTTCAACCATTCTGCATTTCTGCTTCTTCTCTGAAACTCTAAAAACCAAAAATCTTGGAGCTTTGCAGATGACAGACTGTTTTTTTCATGACTTATTGATGAGGGCTGTATTTGGAGGAGTGAGGGGGTGTGCTCGCAGGAGGAGAGGAGGGGGGATTATTTTTGTTTTGGTGCAGGATGTCTTTGTTTTTTATCTCCTAGAAACTCTTGTTAATTTACAGCAGAGAAAAAGTGGTTTATAGTGATAAAAGAAATCAGTTTCATCTGTCATTTTTGTTTGTTTGTCTTTTATTCTTATTTCAGGGTGAACATGAAGTTGCTGAAAATGCAAAACAAAAGAAAGAAAAAAATTAAATTTTATATATATATATATATATATATATATATATATATATATATATATATATATATATATATATATATATATATATATATATATATACATATATATATATATATACATATATATATACACACACACACACACATATATACATATATAAAGTTAAATGCATTTTAATGTTTTTAAGCTAGCGAAGTTGAGTTAAAACAGCTGCAGAAGTCAGCAGTGGACTCATATTTCTCTTAAATGATGCAGCTCTTTCTAAAATAATTCACTTCTGTTTTGTTGATTCGTTTCTTCAAACTGAATGTCTGAATACTGGCAGTCACCTTTGACCTCCTCTAAACATTCACTGAGGAGATATTTGACATCAGATCACTTCAGGCTCAGTTAGACACAAAACTGTTCACATTTTGAAATTGAAAAACAAGTAAATATACAAAAATTATTTTTACATGACTCGATAAACATTATAGTGTAAACTTTAGAGAAACACTCAAGAAGTGTTTGCGAGGCGACAGGATTGATGATATGACTTTCTATTGATAATCAAACAGCAGCAGGTTGTGGTGAGACTTTAAACGTTGGTACAGCAAACCTTTTGGATTCAACCATAACAAAATATGTGTAATATGAATGTTAATTTGTATTCTTATTGATGATTTTAATATATGTGGTGTATTTTGTTTGTGTGCTGCAAAAATTGTCTACCTGTGTCGGTCAGGTAAGCGGTTAAATGCATTCATTTCTATTTGATTATATATGTTTTCTGACAAGTGGCCATGACATGAACAGAATAACAACAATGCATCATCATCATATTGAGTATTTCAACACAGGACGACTTTCAGCTGCATCTTTCTGTCATTCGTCACCACAGGCTGTGCAGAAAAACTGTGCTAGCTTTTATTTTGACTATTTGTACATCCAGCAGACACAGATCAGCATCATTATCCCATTAAAGTGGTGATTTTTCTCCACCGCTCTCCTTTTCACTCAGGTTTGATCTCCACCATCTCTGGAGAATATTGTACAGCCTCCTTTAAGCATCAGGTTTATTTATGAAATATCGTGTCCGAACACATCCTTTTTAGACATTGATCATCAGCCAATCAGAGCTGAGTTTTCTTTTAAGTGCTGATTTAATTCACAATAACTAAATTTTTATCGTGCAGTACTCAGCGGTAACTCCTCTGCTTCAAAAGACTAAAACGTTAATGTCGGTTTTGCACTTTAGAACAACGAGCATTAAAACTCTGAAGTCAGTTTCTGTATCTGTTTGTGTTTTTGGTTTCTGATAAGAGAGACAGCACAGATAAAAATAAAATAAAACTAATTATACTCAAGTGTCTGATTGTAAAGCCTGTTCGTTCGGTCGGGGAGGACTTTGGCTTCACGCGAAACAAAAACACCACGATGGTCTGTGACACGATGTACTTTTGATTTAATTTTCTATTTTGCGCTGCAACACAAACACATTAACATTATTAATCACTTTAATTATGGCACCACACAACCTGTTTTGTTGTTCTTGGCGTATCATCATCATTAACGCGATGATAGTGCTCAGAAGTGTTTATACGGTGGCCCAGTGGCGCAGCGGTACGCAGGATATGAAGCTTTTACTCTCATTAATACAGACTCTAATTGTTCAGAGTGCAGATTACAAAATGCAGTTAATTAAACTCACAACAACCAACCTGAGAAACAGACAGCAGGCACACTTAAGAGACAAGAGAATTACTTTTTTATTTAAATTTAAATTCAATTCAATTTAATTCTCCTTCATTCATCACAGTTCATCATAATCAGTGTTGGATGAAAAAAAGAGTTTGAGCTTTTAAAATTTATTTGCATATTTGCTTTTTTTTTTTCTCTTCATAGGATTTATCTGTACAACAACATATAAATGAACTTAAATTAATGCTCGATTTTTGGCCTTTATTTTCTTTTATTTCACACTTTGTGGCTGTGTTGACCCACTGCCCTCTCAGAAATCTTAAAAAGTGAAATACGAGTTGAAATGGAGGTTTAACTGTGAGTTCGGCAGAGATCTTCTCCTCCACCTTCTCTCCCTCACTGCTTGTCTTTTGATAGCTACGTGTCCGGTCTGGACTCTTCTTGGGGGAGAGTTTCTGACGCTTGGCTGGTTTTCAATAAGCCACTGACAGAGACTCACACCCCCTCTCTGTGTCCATTGTCCTTTTTTTATTTTAACATTTAACACGATGTGCCGCTGTGTGATGTTCGACTCTCTGGGATACTGAAGAGGAAAAAATAAAAAATGATCCAGTCCATGTTTTTATTTTTTATTTTTTATTTTTTACTAATGCTGAAGTCATACAGAAGACATGAAAAACTATCTGAACTTACATGTTGTAGTGATGAAAGTGTGGAGATGTTTTAATTGATTGTACAGCATCTCTTTGGAGAACTAAATGACACCACTAAGTTGCATTCATTTCTATATGTTAAACATTAAAGGGGTACTCCGCTAATTTTAACAATCAACTTCAGTTTCCTTGTCCATCCATCCATCTATCCATCCATCCATCCATCCATGTTCCACCGCTTATCCAGGACCGGGTCGCATGGAGGCAGCAGCCTGAACAGAGATGCCCAGACTTCCCTCACCACAGACACTTCCTCCAGCTCTTCCAGGGGACTCCAGAGGCGTTCCCAGGCCAGCTGAGAACGTGTCCTGGGTCTTCCTCTGGGCCTCCTCCCGGTGGGACATGTCTAGAACACCTCCCTAAGGAGTCCTCCAGGGGGCATCCGAAACAGATGCTCGAGCCACCTCAGCTGACTCCTCTCGATGTGAAGGAGCAGCGGCTCTCTACTCCAAGCTCCTCCCGAGTGACCGAGCTTCTCACCCCTATCTCTAAGGGAGCGCCCAGCCACCCTGCAGAGGAAACTCATTTCGGCCGCTTGTATCCGCGAATCTTGTCCTTTCGGTCATTACCCAAAGTTCATGACCATAGGTGAGAGGTGAGGGGAGCGTAGATTGACTTGACGGTAAATCAAGAGAGCTTCGTCTTTCGACTTAGCTCCTTCTTCACCACGACGGTCCGGTACACCGATTCCGCATAACTCATGCGGACGCTGCACCAATCCGCCTGTCAATCTCACACTCCATCTTTCCCTCACTCGTGAACAAGACCCCGAGATACATGAACTTGATCCACTTGAGAAAGGACCTCTCTACCCACCCGGAGAGGGCATGCCACCCTATTTCCAGGTCGAAGAACCATGGCCTCGGATTTGGAGGTGCTGATTCTTCATCCAACAGCCGCTTCACACTCAGGCTGCAAACCACTCCAGCACATGCTGAAGGTCCTGGCCTTGATGAAGCCAACAGGACAACATCATCTGCAAAAAGCAGAGATGAAATCCTGTGGTTCCCAAACCTGGACTCCCTCCGGCCCCTGGCTACGCCTAGAAATCCTGTCCATAAAGATTATGAACAGGACCGGTGACAAAGGGCAGCCCTGCCGGAGTCCAACATGCACTGGGAACAGGTCTGACTTACTGCCGGCAATGCGAACCAAGCTCCTGCTCTGGTTGTGCAGAGACCGAACAGCCCTTGACAGGCACCAGAGACCTTGCATCCACAGCTTCGAACTGCCATTGCACGTTGACAATGGAGGCAGAGAACATGGTCCACTCGGACTCAATGTCCCCAGCCTCCCTCGGAATCTGTGAGAAGCTCTTCCGGAGGTGGGAGTTGAAGACCTCCCTGACAGAGGGCTCAATGGCCAGACGTTCCCAACAGACCCTCACAATATGCGTTTGGGTCTGTCCAGGTCTGTCCAACTTCCTCCTCTGCCAGCGGATCCAACTCACCACCAGGTGGTGATCGGTTGACAGCTCAGCCCCTCTCTTTACCCGAGTGTCCAAGACATACGGCCGGAGATCAGATGAAACGACAACAAAGTCGATCATCGACCGCCGATAGATTTGATAGATTTGATAGATTTAGTGAATTTTTGTTGGTGATCCCTTAATGTTTCTTGCAGGTCAAACTTTTAAGCGCTAAAAAAACGTCTTTATTTCTATTAAATATCAGCATATTAACACTGACATTGTCGCCATACTTGAGTAAACATTTAGCTCAAAGCACTGCTGTACCTCAAGCCTCAAAGAGCTGCTAGCTTAGTCTTGAATAGACTGTCAGGATCCTTTAGAGAACACCAAAAAAAACAACTATTTAGATCCACCTCAACACAATTTTAAATCAGGATGCTGACTGCTGTGAGACTTGCATCAACTTATCTTATCACACTATAACAGAGTGATGTTTTGCTTTGTTTGCATGATGTTACACTCTGTTGTCCTCCTTCATTGATGATCTTGTCCAATTACAGCCGTCACAGATAACGATGGTCTTTTTTAAAACAGAGAAACATCAAGATGAAGCGAAATGAAACTCGGTCATCATTCAAAGCTGCATTTATCCATTTTTAACCAATAAAATTCGTCAAAAGAAGAACAGATAAAACTACCATGATAGCCAATAGCTGCATATTTACCCACAGTTGTGTTCATGTCATAAATGTCAGTCCAGTATTTACCCTCCTTTTATTTCTGCTTTGGTCTCGACCAACTCTTCTCTGTTTTCTGTCTCTAAATGTCCCTTCCCAGCCACCATGAGTTTCCTGCCGTGCAGTTTCCTCTTCCTCCTCCTCCTCTGCCTCCCCGTCCTCAGCGAGGCCAAGCGGCAGCCCAGTCAGGGAAAACCCGACAAACCCCAGCAGCCTCCACCGTCGCCTCAACCGGCCAAGCGACCCAGAAACCGCTCGGTGCCCGGCTCCGGAGAGCTGACCACCAAGGAGGGCCACCGCTGCGTCTGGCAGACATCCGGTGAAGGTTTGGTGACCCTGATGGTGAACTGCAGCACTGAAACACTGGGAGACCAGCAGAGGTGAGAAAGATCAACTGACTTCACTCTCTGAAGGACTTTAAACTTGACTGGTTTTTAATGTTATTCACCCTCAGTGCTCTTCACATCCCTTTAAAAAGGACCAAATACCTGATCATGTTTAATCATCTACATAATTCAGGGGGTCCTCTCAGTAAGACTGGAGCTCATTATTCAAACTATTACTTGTGCTGAGTGTCTGGACCGCTCCCAAATGTGGAAGATTTATGATCGTATTTATGATTTAGAGGATCAAATTATATAATGTGAGATGTTTAAGGATTATAAATGTTTGCTCTTTGCTGGTATGTAGCACCAAAGATCAGGGTTAAGATCAGGTTACAAAAACTCTCTAGGATTAATGCAAAACTGTAGTTTGGTTTGTTTTTGTCTTTATTATCCATCCACAATTTCACTTTCAATTTGGTATTGTTTTTCTCCGCTTATACATAAAAAACAGACATATGAAGGAGATCAATTTCTCAAGTTAAGTTTTCATCCAAAAGGAGCTACTTTCAAGTTTTAATATATTTTTTTAGCTGCACTTTCTCAAACTGGTGACGCTCTGTGCTCAGTTTCTAATCAGAGGATGTTGCTCATTGAACAGATTGAATTTAGATCATCCGTGTTAGTGATTGATTGAAGTTCAACAAACATTTACATCATGCTGCGTACAGGATGACAAACCTGCGTCCTTTGAGTGAGTCCTTTAACGTGCATCATGTGAACATATCTGGTGTGCGTTCCCTATAACCTTTTTATATGTAAAGATCTTTTTTAATATGCAAGAAGGGGATGCCAGGACACAGGTGATCTATCAGTTAAAAATTACCTGACACAGTCCTATGTCCTAAGTCATTTAATAAAATGTACCATGAGATTGTTACAGAATAGTTTTCTTTATCAGGAAATTACAAATTTGAATTGCCAATTAACGTGCAAAATGTCTCCATGACCTTACTCTTTGCTAAATGATCTCCTAAAATATGAGTTTCCTAAAATATAAGAGGCTATGAGAGATTAATAGTGACAGAAAAGGGAATATATTGCAAGAGAAGATCCATCCATGCATGTATGTTGGACATTTACAACCTTTATGTACTCTTGTTTTCTAATTTGTCTTCCTCCTCTTCTTGACTTCTACCCTCCCGTGCCCTCTTTAAACAATCTTATTGTTTTTGTTCTTGTTTCTCCTCCTTCTCCAGGTACTGGTGTCGTTACGCCGGTAAACCCGACCTCTGCCAGGCCTACGGGGTGAAGTCCAGCCAGTACTGGAAACAGCTGGTGGGAAAGCTGAAGAAGAGGCAGAACGCCTGCGAAGGAGAGAAAGTCCTGAAGGCCAAAACCTGCAAGAAAGCTCCGGCCGAGGCCCACATGAAGCTCGCCCCTAACGCAGCGGCGGAGAGGAGGAGAGGAAGGGAGGAAAGGACGGCGGGGGAAGAAGAAAGGAGCACCGGCCGGAAAGAGCTCGGATGGAGGGAAGGCAGAGAGGAAGAAGAAGAAGGAGGAGGAGGAAGAGGAAGAGAAGAAGAAGAGGGAGGAGCGGACTGGGTTTGATGAAGACGGGATGGTGAACGACATGGATCCGGTGCAGAATTACTGCAGCGATGGATGGCACTCCGTCTGCTCCTTCTTCGTCAAGTTTTTTGAGGGTTGATGGGAAATGAAGTAATTTTTCATTCCATGATGGTGCGATTTCACAATCCGAAAACAACAAGTTTTTTTTAACTGTATGAGAAGCATCAGGCAGCTGAATTATAAAAAAAACAAACACTTTTTATTTTAGCTTCAACTTTGCATAAATTGAAATCTGTTTGAATATTTGGAGGTTTCAGCTACTGACTTGGATTTGGTCTTAAAAAGCAATTTGTTGAAATGAGCTTTTTATAAATTATGAACACTTTATAAATCGAGCCCCCCCAGCATCTAATTTGCAACGTTAGAGTGGAGCGACAATTAAAACCTGGCAATCGGAATGATATAAAACCATTAAATCAAACCTGTCAATGCAGAATGAAAGTCACAATTTATTATTTAACATCCCTCCCAGGCATCACAAACTCTGACAATCTGCAGGTGTAAAATTCACGGCGGAGTGAGCAGATGAAAACGAAGCAATTCGAGTTCAATTGTGTTAATTGAGCATATTTAGCTTTGGGTCGTCATATAAAGTTTGTTGTAGTTTGTTTCACTCTGTAGAAATGTTAAATCAGACTAAACCTTGTGATGTTGTCTGACTAACAAATTAAAATAATGTTTTTGTGGACAACAATCAGCCATCATCACTGACGACAGAGGTGATGATAGTAGTGATAATTAGGTGAATAGATGTGTTATTTTTGTCATGTGTAACTAATATTTTCCATACACATTGTGTAAAAACAATCTGGTGACTGTTTGATGTGATTTGTGGCATTTAGAAGTGTGCAGCATTTTAAAAAAAATATTTTTTACAGACCTTTTAACACTGTTTCTGAAATTCTACAATAAAAACAAAATGCAAAAAAAATGCAGGCTAGCTTTATCATGTTATTTAAAGTCCACATTTTCACCCAGAGATGCTCATTATTATATATTGTCTATTGTCTTATAACATAGCAGAATAGAAATGTAAAAAATGTCGAGGCATTTTCAGATGTTTTATGGTTAATTATATCAGTGAGTAATAGAAGATTGCTAAGGTTTTAAATAAAAAGTTTTCGGTGCGTAGATTCTAATAGCGTCACTAATCTACCATATCAAGGAGATATTCTTTTCACATGAAATTTATAGGAAATTATCAGTTTACTAGAACAAAAGCAGCACAGGATCAGTATTTTTGAGGATTTTTCTCTCTTTGCAACCAGCCGTCCATCATTGAAACGTGTCAGCGAGGTCAGTCTGGTGAAGCTGTTCAGGTTCAGCCACGTTTCAGATATTTCAACGCTCCGTTTCTCCGAGTTATAAATTATGGATGAGGAACAGTTGTTCAGAGTGACCTAATGTTTCCCCTCCTCCTGTTGTTGTCCGTCTGTCTGTCTCACATCAATTCACCCGTTCTCATCTTTCCTGTCATTGTTCAGTTTATTGGTCTTTTCACACTGTGTAGTTTTAAAGATTTAAGAGCGGAAACAGGAGAAAAGGAAATAAAATAAGAAGCTTATTATTGTTTCTTGTGAATGTGAGAGCTGCCTCCAGTCTGAGGCTGCTGTAAAAAACTCTGTTGTGCTCAACTCAATGTCAAGAAAGACTTTTCATATCCAAACAATCACATTGTGACGTGTACATTTATTTATTTATTGAGCGCTTTTCATGGTATTCAAAGACTCTTCTGTCTTTATTTCTAACAAGGACGAGCTGAGAATAAACAGTTACCCTGAACTTTCTTTACTCACATCAGCCCACCCAGCAGTACACCCACACAACCCATCATGTAAACATACTACACTACATTTACAGTATATATACATGCAATACCTGCAGTAAGTTGTTGCCTTGAAGACAACAGATTGACTGTCCTCGACTTGGATGAGTATTATAGCATTGAAGAAAAAAGCTTTATGTTACTATAATAGTTTAATGTATGAAATGAATGCTGTCATATCATTTTATATAACTCTGCTACATGCTGCTTGCATAATAATAATAATAATAATAATAATAATAATAATAATAACCAACATTTTCATTTTGAATTTTTGTAGGTTTTGTTCCTTCATGCAGATCAATGTATTTAATATTTCTAGTTTGCTGTAAAGGTGACATTGACACGTGCATGGACCCAAACCTGCTCATCTTCTCCTTGTTATCTTCAGTCTGAATGCTTAAATTTAAAAATATTTGTTGCATCAACCTCAAGACTTCAACCTCTTCTCTCTCAGCTTATCAGCACTACCTTTAAGTTTCTTCGCTTTCCAAAAGGGAGAAAGAAAAGGACAGGAAAAGTTAGAGGAATGGACCAACAGTAATTGTCTGAAAGACAGAAAAGCTGACAGACGTGTCAAGGTTATTTTCATTCAAACAGGAGTTTTTTAACAATGTAGATGTGTTGTGTTGCTTTGGGGAGAAATTGGATATCAGTGCTATATTCTCCTTTACTGCAGATACTGGAACAATAGGGCTGTTTTCTGTTATAATAATATACTGCAGAGACACAGGAGCTATTTTGCAGTTCATAAACATTTTCATCCTTGAGAGATCGGAGCTTTACTGAGGCAGCGACGAAGCTTCAGGCGTGTCGGCGAGATTATCTAGAGAGTGTGGTCCAGTTGTGTTTTTATTGTTTTGGAAATGTGTTAGTGAACCATGTAAGGGACCATGTCCAACATTAGACATTCAATTTTACCATTTGATCCTTTTTCAAGCGACATTTGGGGTTTGAGTTGTGCACTTCCACTCAACAAACTCTCAACAGGACAGACTGCATGGTTTGGCACTTTATAGATAATCCTGTCTCCTAGAAGTTAAGTTTGTGTACTAATACTTTATACAGTACTAAAACTTTGTATACTGACTAATGCAAATGCATGTTGAGAGAAACAAAATGTGTTGTAGCAACATCATGAAAATAAGTCATGGAAGTATCTCCCTGAGCAAAATGTGCAAAAACACTGGCACTACGCATAATCCATTTACATTTACCTTAAAAAAGAAAAGAACAAATACCTTCAACTAGATGTCATAACATCTGCTATGAAGTTCACATCTACAAAATTTTAGCACTTTGATGGTGATTTAAGATCAGAAGATGGTGGCAGTATCTCAAACATGTGAAAATGTGATGAAATCAGAGAAATTAAAGGTTTGATGGCCTTCTCTGGGATCAAACTTGGAGCAGTTGGCACATAAAATATGGATGTGACAGCAGGATGCCTTCAATTTTGGTAAAAACCTTAAAAGGTCAGACAGTGCTGGTGACTCCGGTTGAAGTTTTGCAAGCATCTGTGGTTTTTGTTGAGATGCTCCATCACTCCGTCAGGGAACGGCTCGGCAGCTTTAAAAAAATCGAACACGTAACTTTGGTCTGGAGTGATTCCCAAGGATGAAAAAAAAAAAAAAAAAAGAGTGAAGGACCAGGAATTTGGAGTCTGGACACCGCTCAGTGGTTACCATGCCAACAGTCCAAGAGCTGGAGTGTGTGTGTGTAGGGGGATTTATGGCAATTTGGAGGATGTATAGTGTGCCCTGCAATTTGTAAAACACACACACACACAGACACACACACACACACTAATTAATCTAAAGAACTGCAGTGTGAACCTGAAAGGCTTTTTTTGTCTTGTCTTTGTCTTGTTTGCTGAGATGCGGCGAACATACATTTCTTCCTATTCTGCATCCATAAATCAATTAGTGTCTTCTTTCATTCCTGCATTGAGGAAGTGTTCCAGAAACACTTTCACCTTGTTTACCGGTTTCACGCTGTTTTCAAAAAGCCCGACATTTAGAATTGTGGCATTGAGCACCTACTCATCTCCATCATCATGGCACAGCTGAAATAAAACATTTCACCACTTTTTTCTCAGGGAAGTGATCACTGCAAGGTTTTATTGATGATAAATGAAAGAACAAGTGTTCTATTATAATATTTCCTCATTAGCGATCAATATGATTTAAATCATCTGCACACAAATTAAAGCACTCAGTGACCTTTTCCTTTAATGCGTCGCCCATGTGTTGTTTACAGCACGTTAAATTTGTCATGTTGATGTGTATCACCACACTCATCTCCTCTTTCAACAAGAGTATTTATGTTGTGGTTGCTCCAGCGTGTCAGACGGAGACGATCTGAAGGTCACGTAAGAGTAAAAAAAAAAAAAAAAAAAAAACTAATCAGGTGGCTCGCCTGTTATCACCTGTTATTACAGGGTTTTCACATCCAGGACTCCAATTCCCACATCATAATCATGTTTCCCACATCACATGTCACACACACACACACACACACACAGCATGGGTCAGACTCTCCATAGATGTAGACACTAAGACCCCCCATGTTGGACGCTGGCCGTTTGCCTGCGAGGACTCAGGCACAGCGAGGGTCTGGCAGCTCTCCACTTCGGTTCAAGCTCGGCTTTTATTCCTCCAGCTTTTCTTTACCATCTTCATTTTTCCTCCCTTTCTGGAGATTGTCGACACACACCTTCACACACCGCCCACTGCCAGAACAAATCCAAGGTTCGACTGTGCTGCTGATGAAGTCACCAAATCTTTCTGGGAAACAGATTCATCCTACAGTACATTTAGAGACTCAGCTTTGTAGTCCAACAGTTAAAAATGAAGCTTCGAGTGTTGCACAACAGTCCTTGTTGGAAAATTTGAACCTGCAGAAAGGATTTAAATCTACAACCTCTCTGTCACCAAACATTTCTCCTCACCAGCTGAACACCCAGGAGTTCTTGAGCAACAGAGAATAAAGTGGTGTGTTGAGATTTGCAGCAGGTCAAACTGGTTAAACTTAAAAACTGCTGTCATCAAAGAAACAAAGTGAGTCTGGTTTCGATTATCTGAAACACACACACACTGAAAATGAGTGTGTAGTCTGACATTGAACATGAAAACTGTGGTGGAGATTATTCATTATTGAAAACCCATGAAGTATTTGTGCTGAGATGCTGATAAAGAAACCAATTTCAGGGACTGACATTTAAGACAAATGAATCCACCTGTGCTATAATGTTTGTGCGTTTTAATTTAAGACAACAACCTGTCCACTATGTTATGATTATAACCTTTATATATTCAGGTGGTAAGAGATCAATATGTCCTTTGCAAAAGGGGCAGAAAAAATATGAACAGAGATAAAACATGCAACTAAACAGTCCTGCAAAATGCACATGTAGCACCAGACACCATCACACACACACACACACACACACACACATCTTTAAAAAGGTCCATTTTAAAGTCTAATGAGACTTTCAACCTTGAATGTCCTTTGTGGTTTCATTCAGTGTCTGTTTGTCTGCTTTCCTTCCTAAAAGCAGCAGGTTTTTTTCTGCTCTCTCTTGTTGAGATGTTTCCATCCACATAAAGAGCTGCTGCCTCCTGGCTTGATTGGAAAGACTAAAACCTGCAGACTTGTGTCCTTTCTTACAGCTCATGTTTGTCCAGACCGGGTTTAAATTTCCAAGCAGCAGCGTTCATTTTAATTAGCTCCGTTGGTCTCTGCTGCTCTCTGCTGGAAAAGGTTTAGAAGTGAAAAATGTCAAAATAAATCCAGAACAAAGCCACGATACTTATGAGAAATTAATAAAGGTTTTTTTTTACTGTTGTAAGAAACAACATTAAGATCTGATTCTAGTAAATCAGGTTTTTAAAAGAGTGATTCCTGCACATTTTATCTTTATAAAGTTATTTAAATGAATGAAACTTCAAATCTAGAGTTAAAAAATGTCACATACACATTAAATAAAAACTAGAATACAATAGATCAAATAATTAATCAGAAAAAACCTGATTCATTGAATGGTCTTCATGGATCCTCTTGTGTGTTGCATACAGTTTTAATGATATAAATAAGCACAAATTGATATTGAAATTATTTTATTGAACTGGGTCCACAATAATTTTACCACCAGGTGTCCCCGTTGGATCACTGCAGTAAAAACACACAACATGTCTGAGTGCGAAGAGGAGAGAAGGAACTAATGGAGGTCACGGTGTGTACAATATAAAGATTTAAATGGAAAATTATGATTCATGTGTACTACAAGAAATAGAGATCCACTTAAAATGATGGTTTTCATTATCAGCGACAGAGCACGAAAAAGCTCAAAGAGGAGGTTTTATTTGATTCAGTTTCAGGTTAAACTCCCACTGGTGACCAACTATCTGTCCACATGTTGAAATAAAGGGAGTTTGCTGGTTTCCCCTTAATTTCATCACCTGTTTTATCTTCGTTCTGGCTGATGGGCTCGTCCTGTTGAACTGTGACTGTTCACCTGATTGCACCGTGCAGGTCAAAAGGCAAAAAAAAAAGGAAAGAAAAGTGGGCATTTCACACAGCTGCTGCTTCTTACATCATAACCTGCTTTCTTAATTCAAATATTGAGACATGGAGCAGGTGATTTATTCTGACCTCGTTCTCATCGACATCTGTGTGAGGAATTAGTTTAACAAATCACACCCGGCCACCATTTACCCGTCAGAGGAGGAGGGTGATATAATGTCTGCACGACTATAGGTATGGAAAAATTCAGAAACATTAAGGGGAATCAAACTGCGCAATTTAAGACTGAGAACGAAGATCTCAGGAGATAATTTCAACAAGTAACACACAAACAAACATTTAATATTATGTAAAGAATTCAAATATGTGACTCACTATAAAGCTTCCTATGAGGAGAATTTAAACTAAACAAATACTTTTAATGATACAGTGTACAAAAATAATATTTCAAAGTAAATAAAGCATTTTCTGATTGTCCTGCATGAAAAATTTCCATCATTTCATGTTGAGAAAGAAACTGAGCACCTCACAGTTTGATTGTATACCTCTAGGAACAAGTTTATTTACTCCTATGCGATATTAAAATACGCCCTAAAACATAATTTTACATTGCTTTGCTTCAGGAAAGACTTGAGTAATGAGAAAATGACTTCCTTTGTGATCGCGGCCTTAACGTGCAAACTCGTGCTGTAACCGGTCTGACTACTTTACATAACGCTCGCTAACAGTGCATCATATTTTTTAACCTGCAAAATAACCAGTCACTGCAGCTTTAAAACGTTTTAGTGTGGGAAATTACATTTCTCCATTAAATATGTTCTAATGGCGCCATAAGGAGGTATTTCTGTAACTATAAAACACAATATCTGGGTGGATAAGAAAAGAGAAAGCTCTGCTAACAGGAAAATGTAAAGTTGTTGTAGTTCATGTTGTAGCTGAACTAAATCAGATTGGGGTATTCGGTGTATGGTGGCCATTTAAGGTCATTTCAGGTTCAACTTGGCTGAGCTCAACTCTCATCAAAGTTGAAGGTCTGCTTTGGCAACCTGAGCTCTGCTGAATTTAGTTTTGAGTGCTGCTTTTAGCATGTTCACGTCTCATTAAGATTTAAACTGTAACAAGGGCAACCACTGGATGTTGATGTGGCACTTTATATCTGGCATTTTAGCACATTTTAGTAACTTCCCCTAGGATGTTAACATGCTCAGGATTAGCATTATTTTTAGAAGGATGCTGTCATGAACTACGCAGGTGTAAACTCTAACTGAAAGTCAAAAGATCAGAAAAGTGAAGAGGATTCATGCTGATAATTTTAATCCATCTACTAGTTATTAGTTGGAGATATTTTACCACTGTAAAAATGATCTTCATTTCCATCCCTGGAGGCACACTTCTCTGCTGAAATCAAGTCACTTTTATTTCTTGAGACCAATATCACAAATCACAGTTTGTCTCAAGGAGTTTTTACAATCTGTGCAACATGCAACTCCCTCTGTCTTTAAACCCTCAATTTGGAAGAAAAAACTTCCAAAAAAACCCTTAAGAAGGACTCAAAGTCAACATGAAATGGACCTGGATTTAAATAACTGCCATTCTCGTGTAAAACATGTAAAACATGTTCTTTGTTGGTTTACACCTTTGGGCGGTATAAATTTGCAAAAATGTTTACAGGACAGCACCAAAAGCAATGAAGTAAAGAAAAAAACAGTAGGAGGTTTAGGGTTATACGCAAACTCAGCTTTTATCATCGTGTCACCACAACAAACCCCTTCACACACTCATCTGATGACACACGAGTCGAGCATGTGTGTGTCCTCTTGTGTTGGACTGAGGCAACCGGTGGACAGTTTGCTGCAGTCTGATTCGTTCAATGAGCTGAAGTTTCTGAAGTTCACACAATTCACACACCAGGTCGTCCACCATCACACCTCCAAGGACACTTAGTGGATTATGGTCGAGCTGAAGTGTGACATATAGTGGGCGTGTTGTGTGTGTTTGATGTTTGATCCCCATCATCGCTGGGAAATATGACACATGTAAGCCTATTTCTATCTTAACGCATTGGTACATTGCAAAATGCCATCGGTGTAGTGTGTGGCCTTACATAGGTCATTAAATCACTGCAGAAGAAGTCGCAGTTTAGAAACCTCAAACAAATGAGAAAGATGTGGGAAATGTGATATTTGTTTCATGTAATAATTAGAGTCTCCATCACTCACAGATCTGATGATTTGTCTGACATTTTTTTTATCTTTAGTAACAATTTTTTTGTCTCCACTTCAGCTTTTGAAATTTGAAAATATGCATTCATCATTATAATGTTGTGGACATTTAAAAATGCACAAACCATCTTTTAAGATATAAGACACCCACTGTGTTGCATTGATTTTGCAGATTTGATTTTTGCCCGTTTGTACTTTTAACCTCTCTGCTGTCCTCAGCTCTGAGAGATCTCAGAGAGCTAATAATACTCGTGTTTCCTGAAGCCAGCAGTTACAGAATCAGTCATTAAAAAGCTGCTCTCTGTAAACTGTGGGGTGGAGCCAAACATTCATACGAGTGCCGTGCGTTATTCAGATTACTCCTCTTTTGAAATGTCAGAATGCCGTTATTGTGACACAGCAGCTGCGAGAGAGGAGTGAAACAGGTGAGAATCACCTCAAGGTCACTGAGCCGTGTCATCTCTCCTGACCTGATTAACGAACCTGAACGCCTCACAGGTGTCTCCACTTGTTCTGGCTGATTGGACCTTTTCAGGACTCTCACTTGAATGGCATCCTTCTGATGCTTTGACATTTGATGCATGATGAGGTGAGACAGATTATGCCCTGATGATTCTTTTGCCTAAATTAGGTTTGAAAGCTTCAGAAATTCTCTTATAATAAAGGTGAGCTCATACAATGTCCCAATCATCAAAGCAGAAGGAGGAAACCTATTTAAAAATGAATGTTATATTTGCTGTGTTACATTCCCCAGTTGGGTCCAGGGGAAGAGGAGAGTAACAATAAAAAAATAACCCAGGGAAAAGGGAAAGCAGAAACTGAGGTAGCAAACCAAACCGAGGTTTATTGAAAAACTGGACTCAAAATCACCTAAATAACATTGAGGCCACAGAACAGAAAGCGAGTTTTACAAAGCTGATTCACAAAAGGAAATGATGTCAACATGGAAAAGGCACAAAACAATAAACCAAAAGGTAGCACACCTCCCCAAAAAGGTTTCACAAACCAACCCTGGGCACAGTACAAAGCACTCACAAACAGACCAACATGGCCACACTGCCAATCAAGAAAAAAGGGAAAGGTGAAGGGGCCGTCTGCAGCCTCTTTTTGTACGCTCGGCCCTGATGAGCAAGTGGAGGCAGCTGCTCTGAATCCACCAGCTGCAGAGGAGGGAGGGCAGAACCTGGAGGCACACGGGGAGAGAGAGAGAGAGAGAGCGAGAGAGCAGAAACCCCACACTTCAAAGCACGATGGACGTAACAGCTGTCACAGTGTCCTGACAAGAATCCATCACACCTGAATCAAAACAACCAATCAGAACAGAGTATCTGATGGAGTGTCAGTACCTGCTCCCCTCCCCCGCTGATGCTCTCACTCTGCTTTAGTGAGTGGATGAATTGGTGGACAAACAACCAAGAAAAGAGAAATTTGCCCCCCCTCCCTTCTACCTGTTATCTCTGATTCAGGTTTTAGGTTTGGTTAGGGCAAACAAAGCTTGGCTATATTAAACTTGCTTCCTCATTCCCTCATACAAAAGGAGGTGTTGCTAAAAATGGAAACCTGGAAAAACTACCTATAGAGATTTTCCAGAGGAATAGTAAATAGTGAATTCAGTTTTTGTCAGTCTTAAGCCATAATTTATTCATGTTCTTCAGATTTACACTTCAATTTTACAGAATTTCATGTTGAACTTTTATGACCACGTTACTGTTGAGCAGAGAAAGTGTTGGATTGTTCTCGTTGTTGCAGGAACATGTCCAAGATCTTCTGAAATCAAAAATCTCCGGTCAGACTGGAACAATGCTCTAAAGTTAGACTCAGGACTTTAAATTCAGGCGAGGCAGAGCTGTCAACGATTCAGCTGACCGATGTCCTTCAGTCCACGAGAATAGACGTGTGCATTGTGCAGAGTCATGGGGGTGTGTCCGGGGTTATGTTAGGTCGGCTCGGACCCAGATTGTGTTTGCTTTATCTGCAGAGCCAGAGAAACTTTTATAGAGGTCATAAAATCTTGGTTGGTGTAGCATGTAGACTCCATGCAGGATTATGCAGATACACCCACACCTTTGTCTGAGCAAACTCAACACAAACACTGAGACAATGAGGTGTTTTCTTCATACAGCTGCCAATATTTACCCACCTGACCTCGTTAAACTGCAGTTTGGTGTTTGAAAGTCCGAAGGTGGATACTGCTCAACAACAGTCCTGCACATTAAGGCTCCTTTGTTAAATACATGACTGTTTTGTATGTGATACAATCAATTATTAGAGAACAATAAAGATAAATCCTTCATGTTTGGCAAATAAATCTGTGCCAATGGAAAAAAAATAGTTTAATAGTTTAAAGTGTCTTATTCTACATGCATTCACTTCTTAAATCACAGCACAGGGCTCTGCTGCACATGACATACGTTCATTGCTTTAATTAAATCATAATTTAATAAATACAAATATTAATGCTTTGTTACTCAGGTACAAGGCAATCAACCAGCTTCTACCTGTGCAGCTCATACAGGTGTTTGTTGTTTGACTAATTTCATTTCATTTAGATTTAAAAAAAAACTCAGTATTGACAAGGATCCATTGACCTTTAGAGTCAACATGTTCTAATCTCTCCTCCTCTCACATTCCTGCTGCTTCTCGTGCTGTAAAGAGCTTTGAGATGAATGTTTGTTTTGGCTGCCATCAGATCAAATTATCGTCAGAATGAGGTTTTTCACTCTCCGTCCCTCCCTTCACAACCAAACCGCTCGTTCAGGCTCACCCAGGTGTTCGATGTTTGGCTAATCAGAGCTGCTGCAGATCAGAAGTTTGTTGTGTGATTTAGTGAAGCTAAAATGTGAAGTTCAGTGTCTTCTCCCCTCAAACGCCGACGATGAACGCCTCGCCTCGCTAATGTCGCGCCTGTTGCTGTCTGACTCGTTTGATCTGCCTGAGTGGGTCCCAGCTCTGAAATCTGTTTCTATTTCTGGAGCTGTGATTATGCGATGTGGCAACACTCTGCATTGTTTAAAGTGCATTGCTGACCGACTGACCCTGACACAGTTTATTCCTCCTCCGACTGAAGCATTGACACCCTGGATTTCCCTGTAAAGTTAAACAGTTTGTGACATAAGTCTGTTGGCATGTTTTGTCTTTATCAAAATTAAAGATCTTTGTGTGTGTATTATCCTCATTTCCTCCCATCAGCCCTCCATTCAGCTTCCTCATTGCAATAATAATTTTACTCCAAAAGTCTACTTGTTTACAGTGTTTGGGTCTTTCTTGACTGAAGTATAATTACTCCACTCATATACTTCCTACTACTGAGCAGACTGAAAAGCATTTCTATCAGTTCTTTAAAAAAATTCCTTTAAAAACAACCAGATTTGCCACTTTTGAACTTTTGACCACCGATTGGACCTTCGTTAGTCTCATTATGATAACAGAGGATGAAAAAACACATGGAAAGAATCATGACTATTTTTATTCTGGCCATCATACAGGTATGCCTGATATTACACTGCTCTGGATTTAAGTGCTGGTGGGAAATGGAGTCAACATAACCTCAGCTGTCAACATCTTATGAGATATCCAAGTCACGTGACAGCTGGCAGCCAATCACAGTGTCTGATCAGCCTCCGCTGATCCTTTTTCTGTCTGCCGGCCGAGTGGTTACGACGTGAACAATAATTGTGCCAGCTGGCAGCTCGTAAATCACTCCACTCTCACTCTGTTACTGCTCAGTGTCACAAACTCCCTGTCGCCTTCAGATCTGTCAGGTTTCTGTTGTAATCCTGACATTTCCAAACAGGCTGAAAAAAAGATTTACTGTCAGTTTAGATTATTCATAAACATCTGAAGGTTTAATTAAAACATGGTCACACAAAGTGGAACATAAAGCAGCAATACCACAATAAAAATATTCTAGTAGAGTGCTAAGTGTAGAAATCATAAACAGTACTCATTATGCAGATTATTATATTTGAGTCTATATATTATAGTCCTGATGGTAATGATAATATTACATTTGATGATTTGAATGCAACTGGTAGAAAAAAATAATGTAGTAAAAGAATATTTCCCTCTGAAATGAGTAAAAAGTCCATTTATAATTATAAATATATGTTTATACTTATACTATATATATATATATATAGTATATTATGATTGAAAATACTCAAGCTCAAGTACCTCATAACTCTTATAATAACTAAAGTACTTGAGCACCGTTGCCTTAAAAGTTAATTAACAGTCGTTGTTTGACATTTCTGTATTTTCTATGCTGATGTTGCAAAGATGTACTGGAGTAAATAATAATGCGAATGTTGATCTTAGTGCTATATTAACTTTTTATGTTTTATTATTTTATTTATTATCCCTCTTTCATTTGCTGTTTGTTTGGTCTGAAATTCTGGTTGAGCAATATTTACACAAGCAGCACTGATGTGCCACTTAAGGTCACTGAATTGTAATTGCAAAAAAGAAAGAGACTAAAAGAAACTTGAAAAGGTCCAACAGATAGCAAAATATGAACTTTACATTTATGTTATTCTTTCTGAATATTGTAGAGCCTTTGGATTATTAATACTAGACTTGTTGTTCTTATAAATATTAATGATTAATGTTATTTGCTCTGTGATGTCTACAGTATGCTGGCCTTTTGCCTAGAGGAGTAAAACAAATGTGTTTAGACTAGTGAACAAACAGTTATTTAATTAGTAACTTTAATATTTACTGAGCTAAAATACCATCTTCGCTGGTTTGTCCGTTTACTGGCTTTAGATAATTCCCTTTTTTTTATTTGAGCAACACCATTTCTGATAAAAAGCCACAACCACAAAACTGAAGCAACATCTTGTGTGTCAGTGGAAATAAAACTGCTGCCACTCCACCGCTCCTCCCAATCTATTGTCATTTCCCCGCTTTCATAATTCATTTGATTTAACCTTTGCTGAGCCCAGGGTTGCTTCACTTGGTTTAACCTTTTTTGGTTTTTCTGTGTATACTTTGAAACTCCAGACTTCTAACTTTGGCATGATCACATGAACGCTGCATGACAGATGGTGCATGTTCAAACAGAGTAAACACTGGAACTCGTCCATGTGCATCACCTCCAAAATCAACAGCCGATCCACGCAGAGACAACATGTCCACGTTTCAGCCTCAAGCAGAAGGTGGATTTCTTCCTCACATATCTTTACACCGACTTCTGTAAAAGCAATCTGTGTCTAAATATCTAAGTTTGATATGATTTTTTAAATGTCCCAAATGGAAACTCTTTATAAACTATAATGTTTAAATGATTTCTCCTCTCATATTATTGTTGTCATATGTTGTCAATGTTTTGAAATGTTTAATATTTCCACTTTTTTAGAATCACTACTGAACTTTGTTTTCAATGCTGCTATATAAAGAAATATTATCTTCTGATGCAATCCCGAGGCCATGATCAGATTGAACTTAGTAACCCTTAGACAGCCAGACAAGGCGACGATAAACACCGTCTGTTGTCTTTATAACATGTGAAAGTGGCGTGTTTGTACTTTGAGTCTAAAGTTGATTCAAAGATAAAGAGACGCACAAGACTGGATTAGTACCCCCCTGCTCAGTACGCAGACAGCATTATCAAATGATGCTTACCTTCAGAAGTACTATTCATCCTTTCCTTCTCCCTCTGTGTTGTCACTTTTCTCATTTTGTTCACCGAGCTGAGGCAGCCAGCTTGATGCTTCCAAACTAGTGATATCCTGTGGACTCTCACTAGCCAGCAACATCCTCCACCTCTTCTTCACTTATCTTAAATTTTTTTCTAATTGGCAGTTTTTTTATTGTGGTCGCTTCTTTCTCTTCCTTTTCCTTTTTTTTCTTTCTTTTGGCAGCCCTGCTGAGGTTTTGACTGATGGCGTCCATTTTCCACTGCATTTTTGCTCTTTTTTTCGCTCGCTTTTTCCCGTATACTTCTCACAACCTCACTGACAGGGGGTCAGGTACAAATTAATCCCACTGTTTTTAACCTTGAATTTACTTAAGAAAAACTGATACAGGATCTGTGCCATCACTGCTATTTCATTAATTTGATTGGATAATTACTTTTTTCCTCATGGCTGAGGGCCCTTGTGTGCTCAGGGGCCCCTGGGCACGGGCACATGCCCAGATTGCCCATATGATAGATCCGGGTGTGGAGACGCATCGCTGAGGGGGGGAAACCTTTCAGTGAAGAGAGTGACAAGAGGGGTCTCACCCTTTGACCTGGAGGTCTGCAAAGGTCAGACAGCAGCTTGTATCTGGTGCTAATTCAAAGAAAACAGCAGCCCAACAACGTGAAATCAGTTAGCTCAGTTTTAAAGAACAATGGGGTGAATCAAAAACTCAAATCCTCAGTTCAACCCATTTTGTTCCAGTGTTGGTTTGCAGCAACACAACCTCTAGGTGGCACAAAGAGCACCTTTAATTCCCAGCCTTTCTACTAAATGATAAAAAATAAGGTCAACATGATCCTTAACTGAGAATTCACAGTTTGAGTGAATTGTTTTTTTGTAGATTCATTAAATATAGAACAGAAGAGTTTAGTTCACCCATTTCTGTCAGCGGTTAAAAACCTCTCCTAATGTTCGACTCTGATCCATTTGATGTTTTGAGGATAATGTTTAACCCACAGCTGAAAATCAATGAAGCAAATAAGCTTTAAAAATAGCATCTCTGTCAACATGTATGTGAGTCATAACAGCAACGGAGGACATCTGAAATCCTCAACTTTACTTCTTATAAAGTCTAATAAAGTTTTAATCCTTGGCAGGAATATATATTATATGTATTTACTGAATATCTGAATATAAAATTAAATGTCTTTTTCATCTATTAAAGTATTAAACTATTCAGCAACCACAAAGTATTTTCCCATATCAGATGTATTCTGGGCTGATCTGTGTTGACATCCGTGCGACACAAAGATTGGGGAGTTCACAGTAACGTCATTAATTAATGTATTTATACCTAAGGTGTTAAAAAGCCTTCAGATGAATCACATCAGATCAGCTCACGACCCTCGTTATGTAACGCTGAAAAACACATTCCAGAAATAACACTGTCTGAAAGATATTTGTTCCCTTAAAGCCACCGTCGACTTTTAAATTCAGTTTGTTTGTAAAATTAGAAAAGTACTTTTTTTTCTCCTTCTTGTTGGTCGACAAATGTTCCAGCCCAGCTCAATGAGACTAAAATGAAATCCCATTTCAAATGTAAAGTATTGAGCATTTTGAAAAAGTTATCAGCTAGCATTATAAAATGGTTTAAAAAAACAAAAATCATGGATCTGTGGAAAAGAACAATGCAAGCCTATGTCTTACAAACCTTCATTTTTCTGAAATGTGTCGTTTATTTTTAGTGGGTTACACTTTTCTCTCTTCAGAATCAGTGAGTTTTCTTGTGGGAATCCCTGTCAGGTCAGGAAAGAGCCAGAGGGGTCATTCAGCACTCTGCAGTGACTAATGTGAAGATCATCTGCAGCACCAGCAGGGGTCCATCATGTTTCTCAAATAGCAGCTGAGGCAACAGGCTGAGGCATTTCAACCATGAGGAGGCTCATGCAGGCAACACGCCCCTATCAGCTGGATGGCAGCCAGGTCAAGTTCCCTCCGATTGGTTGGCGAGGATTTCCACTGACTTTTCATTGGCTGTTTGAGGAACCATATGACAGCATATGCAAATTGTCTCTATGTGGCAGTTGAAATCCCTGAGTGCTGAGCAACCCCAGCACTGAAAGGCAGGAAGAGAGTAAGAGAGAGGTGGAAGGAAAGGGGGAGTGACGACGGCACGCACTTTGAGAAAAAACTGCTCCATACACTTTAAAAGTCTAAGAGACTGAAACTTTAAAAGCTCTTTTCTCCTTGGAACAGTTTATTTCTTTATCCCATGAGTGCTGCAAGGTAAGAATTACAGAAAGAGTTTGATTTATGTTTTGCAAAAGTGACGCATGTCATGTAGATTATATTGAACATCTGTTTTTTTGTGCTTTTTTTTAAAATCCAAGCAGAGTTTAAATTTGATCTGCATAATTGAACTATTATAAAACCAAAAGCATAATTTGTTAAATGGAGAATTTTTGCAGAAGTTGCAAAGTACTGATGTCTTCCTGATTGCAGAAGCAACAAGTTACAACAAACCTGAACTTTGAAGTCAGAAAAGTGAAGCTTTCTTCTTTAAAAGCTGCATATAGTCGTCACTGTTCTCATCTCTGTTTATTCTCTTTCCATCATCTCGAATTTCTCTCCATTTCCTTCTCCTCCCCTCTCTCCTTCCCTCCCTTAGCGTGCTCAGGTCCTTCAGTCCATCAGCAATGCCCGGCCCAGTAATGCCGATGGACGTGGCTATGAGATTCTACATCAGCCACTCTCCACCTCCCCTCCGGGGTTTCCTCAGCTCCTATGAGGACTTGCAGAGGGCTAAGAACCGGGTCAACCAGTCCACCACCCGCAGCCACAACCAGCAGCTCTACAAACCCCTGCGGCCCTGCCTTAGCAACCAGCAGAAAGCGGTGGACGACGGCAGCTGTGTGGGCTGGAACAAGGCTGGCAAGAAGAGGGTTGTGTTCGCGGACACGAAGGGCATGTCACTCACTGCCATCCACATCTTCTCCAAGTTCGATGATGAGCCATATCAAAACAAGCGCTGTGGAGGAATCACAGAGGAGCTGCAGTTTGACATGACAGAGCTGGAAACAGCCACAATGGATCTAAAGATCAGCTCGACGCGCAGCCTGGCGCTGGACTTCAAACAGCCCTCAGCCGACTACCTGGATTTCAGGAACCGCCTGATTCAGAACTCGGTCTGCTTGGAGAACTGCTCGCTGCAGGAGCGCTCGCTGACCGGCACCATCAAGGTCCGGAACATCGGGTTTGAGAAGTCCGTGCAGCTGCGTGCCACCTTCGACTCGTGGGCCAGTTTCACCGACATCGAGTGCACGTTCATGAACAACGTCTACAGCTGCCAGGATAATGACACCTTTGCATTTGTCCTGGAGCTGCCCACCAACATCCCACCACAGAATCGTGTTGAGTTCTGCATCTGCTTCAAAGCCCAGGATCAGACCTTCTGGGACAATAATGACGGCAAGAACTATGTTCTCAAGCACGTTGGCTGGAACGGAGAGGACCTGAACACTCTGATGCACCCAACTTCTGCTGAGCAGAAGAAGCCTTCAGAGCACAAAAACGGAGGTGTGAAGCTGCTGGAGATGGAGTTCGATCAGTTCGGCAGCCCACGCATGTCCAATGGACTCTTTCCCGGCTGGCAGAGCTGGGGTCAGATCGATAACACTGTGCCTTATTGGTGAAAACATCTGAATGTTTGCTGAAATGGCACTGAAATAAGATAAGAGACACTGACGAGGCATTCAGCACAAATCCAGCTGTGGGTTGAGCTCTCTCTGACAGGCTCTCACCCAGAAACTGAACTGAGGTAAACAACCTCAGCTTTCTTTAGCAGAGGAAGTGCACAAACCAGACAGAAACCCAACTGTGATGTGCTCAGCTGACCTGCTTTTGGCTGTAACGTGGTCATTTTGCCTGAGAGACTTGATGATCTGTGGTTGGAGGGATAAATGGGGGAAATCTATCACCTTTCACATATTCAGCTTTTGACATTTTTACAAAAGAAGAATGATGTGCCTTCTCAGAGTGCCTGCCCCATTAAAAGACAGATTATTTGTTTAATATGCACTGATTGAGATGGACCCTCTCAATGTGATGTCTGGAAATTGATGAAGTGGACATGGAGCTGATTAAGTCCTTCATATTGAAGGGAAAGTATGGGGAGTGCATGGCAACAAAAAGCTTCTTTACTAAATGAAACACACCTGATTCATTTTGAATGAAAATGCACACTAAACTTTTGCACCTTCAAAAGATAAAATAATTAAACATGATTCAAAATGGCCTTAAATTTTTACATTTGAGTCATGCAGCCCTTTCTTTCCCTCCATGTAAATTGCACGTTTGTCAGATGAAAAATGGTTGAATGGTGTAATTCTGAGGTGAGTTTGTTAGGGAACTGAGCTGCTATCAACAGATGTGTCACAAGAGAGCATCTGCATGTGATTGGTTGTCTGGAACAAGGAAGACGTTTGGAAATGTTTGTGGTTGCGGTATGTCAAGCAAGAAATGATGTGAAGACTGAATGTTTGTATTTGCTTGTTTTCACACACAAGTGCAATTCTGTGATGAGTGTACAGTATGTGTGGCTGGAATGGAGATTTTTCTTTTTAAAACTACTTTTTTTCTCACAGTAAAGAAATGTCTGTGCCCCAGCATTTTGTTTCACTTGAAGGTGTGTGTTGCTGACATGCACCATGTCGGTCGTGTATTTCCCTTTAAGAAATAAAAAAAAAAGACTCCATCTCAGTCTCTAATTTTCCTTTTTTCTTCAACCAGTATTCACTCAGGAATCCTCTTGATGATGAAAACTATTTTGTGTCTACTTTAAGTGTACATAATGGTGTCATGATTTCAAGAAATGAATTTGGTATTTGAAAATGATAACTGGAGTATGTTTAAAGCTGTTTGAAGATCATTAATAGCTGTACATAAAGTGCGTGTAATTTTTGTGTGATTTTAAACATTTTCAGCATACACCGATGTACCTCATGAAACATCTTTTGAATGTGATTGTTAAATGCCTGATATGGAAGCAGCATTTCCATTTATTTTGCTAATTATTCCAAGACCACATGAATAGTACTAAAATGCAGTTTTACCAATTTCTTAGCAGAGCAGAGATACTGAAGATTATCCATCTAGATGATCCCGTCTGGTTAACAAAACAAATTACAGAAGGTAAACAGGAAGCTTACCCAGAGTGGCTTCAAAAGATAAAAAAGGTACATTTCAATCTTTCTTTGTATTTTTATTCTCTTCTTTTTCTACTTTGAGTCCAATGAGTATACATGTATAAATTAGACTGATACGTTTCTGTTTCAGCATCCAAAATAACATGTTGAATGATGGACAGTGTGAAGCCTACGAAGAGATGAGTCTGATGCCCACATATGCAGGGTATCACCATAATCAAGTTAGACAAGATTTTTCTTGCTGCAAAAGGGAAAGTATTTTCTTAAATAAAAAACTATTTTGTGTCTACTTTGTGTACATAATGGGCATGATTTCAAGAAATGAATTTGGTATTTGAAAATGATAACTGGAGTATGTTTAAAGCTGTTTGAAGATCATTAATAGCTCGCTTTAGACGAGGGGTGACTGTATACATAACTGCATCATCATACATTGTCGTATGTGTATGTACATAAAGATAAAATAATTAAACATGATTCAAAATGGCCTTAAATTTTTACATTTGAGTCATGCAGCGCCTTTCTTTCCCTCCATGTAAATTGCACGTTTGTCAGATGAAAAATGGTTGAATGGTGTAATTCTGAGGTGAAGTTTGTTAGGGAACTGAGCTGCTATCAACAGATGTGTCACAAGAGAGCATCTGCATGTGATTGGTCGTCTGGAACAAGGAAGACGTTTGGAAATGTTTGTGGTTACGGTATGTCAAGCAAGAAATGATGTGAAGACTGAATGTTTGTATTTGCTTGTTTTCACACAAGTGCAATTCTGTGATGAGTGTACAGTATGTGTGGCTGGAATGGAGATTTTTCTTTTTAAAACTACGTTTTTTTCTCACAGTAAAGAAATGTCTGTGCCCCAGCATTTTGTTTCACTTGAAGGTGTGTGTTGCTAAGATGCACCATGTCAGTCGTGTATTTCCCTTTGAAGAAATAAATTTCTATATTTGTGAAAAAACATTCATGACTCTTGAACCTTTTTTAAAAATACATATGTTGGTATTTTTTGCACACCATGATTTTTGAACAAGTGATTTGTGCTCATAAAGAAAAGCAAAAAACTACTCAGTGTTGTGCCTATGTTATCAATTATACTGAAAATACACATGATACTAAAAATAAGTCATAAACATAATAGCTTTCATTTCTTCATCTTTTATGGCAGTATCCTACACATATCTCACGCACTTTCAACTAAGTCTTTTAAAACATCTTCTGAATATTCATAATAAGGTCAAATTACAATCAGCCACCCAAATATAATCAAAGTACTTCCACACCAAAAATCCAAAGTACACGCAGGGAAGACACGCAGCAAAGGGACCCCGGCCGGGAGTCGAACCGGGGTCAGGGGTCAGGGCGGGGGGGCTTATTTACCTCAACAAAGAGGGAAACCAGGCTTTTATTTGAGAGAGGCTGTTAAAGAGTCAAAACAAAAAAGTCAAAAAAGTTTCTTTATCTCTATTAGTATGAATATAAGATACATTACACCAATTTGTCAAATTGATTTGCTCTCATAAGTTTAGTACGAAACTTCCTTGTTTTTCAAATGAAACAGATGGAGGAAGTGTAATGCATAAACTTCCATTCCATTAGCCATTTGTAAACAGGGATGGGAACTGATAAGATTTTATTGATAGCAGTGCCGTTATCGATTCTGCTTGTTGGACCGATTCCTTTACAGATTATTAATGATGATGCATGTGGAAAAAAGTTCACCCACACAAGTTTTCACTTTCAACACAACTCTTGCGTTATCTCTTAGTCCAAACACGATGTGAAGAGTGGCTCATTTCATGAATCGTCAGTGTGTAGCGAGCTTGTCATCAAATAAGTGTTGACCTCAGCCCTGGAGAAGGACACCGAGTCATCCCAACTTTGACTCGCAAGCGGAATCAGAAAAAGCCAACACCTCCCTTACTTACTTACATTACAATTAGCAGTGTTATCTCTCGGGACGTTTCTTGTTTTCTGCCATGACTCCTGTTCGCTGCGTCCAGCAGGGTACATATATTAGTTTGATGTAACCGTTTTGCTATGCCCAACTGTTGGCAAAACATGGCAGCACCAATAATAGGAAGAGAGTAACTCCGAGGTACATGATTCTGATAGATCTGAGTATTTGGAAGTATTTCTCAACTTAAACCCGCTCTTGATTACCATCCTTATCCTTTTATTTGTCTTTACAGACTACAGATAAAGCTAACATTAAAACCCTCACAATATTCAAGAAATGGTTTTAATTTACGCTGTGGTTAAAAGAAATCACTGAGTCTTTAAGTGACCAATACAACCTTTAACAAGACATTGATTCAAGTCTCACAAGTGAACATTTCTCTCAAATATCCCATCCTACATACAAATACATCCTGCACACACAAGTCCATCACATACTGTTAAATAATAAAGAATAATTACACCTCAAACTCCACAGAGCCCGTACTCTACAGCTAAAAACACATTTTAACATATCACGATAAAAAAAACCTCAAACCCTCTGTTTCTGGTACATTTGGAATTAGGATGAAAGCTTTAAAAAAGTTGCCTGCAGGCGTTTTATTTCTTTGCTTTCCTCAGACTCATCCATCTGGATTCATATTCAGCAGGAAGAGTGCTCACTCCCTTTGTTTGGCATGCACAAAGGAAGGACCTCAGGCTGGATCGGGATGACCTTCTGAAGCCTGAAAATTCCCACTTTATCATAGTTTTAACTCTTTAAATACAGGTTTTAACTTCAGTTTTCTGGGTATTTCTCTTTATATACAGAGACTCTTTACTAAAAAGCACTTAACAGTACCATGACAAAACAGTTTCATGGGTCATAGCAGTGTTTTACCCAGTGACGATGTCAGTGATAGCAGGAACAGATCCAAACAGTTGTAATGTTTGGATAAATCTTGATTTGCTGTTATAAACCAAGGTTCTGAGCTTTGACTTCAGTATTTTTGATGTTTCTCAAAAGGTCATGGCTAATCACTGGAACATACAGATAGAAAGAACCTAATACTGTTTCTCCAAAGATGGAAGAGTAAGTTTATACATGACAAAAGAAATCATTTTATGAATTTAAATCTTCTTATCTTTTATCTTATGAGGCCATACTGTACACAGTTGCTTTTCATTTTCTAACAGCCTGTTGGATCATCCACACAGATTCTAGTCTGATCTACAGGCGACTCACCGTCCGGCTCTTCCAGCTCTCACTGTGGGGTTTGTTGTTGAAAATGGAAAAGCTGATCCCAAATCAGCTTCAAAAAATACCTTCATCCTGAACACAACCTGCCCTCAGGGTCGGCTTATCTCCACCTGCTGGCTGATGGAACCACATTCTTTTAATACCTGTAATTTCCTGATGGATCACAGCAGCAAATGTCTGTTTTTTTTGCCATTTTTCATTCCCGTTGCGTACGTATGTTGGTATCTGTTTCTACAATGGAATTCACTCTCTTTCTGTTTATTGCATGACCTATTCATTTCCTTTTCTCTGTTTGGTTTCCCTGTTTATATTCCCTTCTGTCTTAATGACAGTGAATTCAAGAGGTTTGTCAGCAAAGGATTGAGGAAATACCAAACCATTTTACCAAAAGTGTGTCCACTTCTTACTACAAGCACAGACAGAGCAGGCCGTGATGTACTCCGCCACGTCCTTGGCGAGGTTGGGCCACCAAAAGTGCTGTTGCATCATGAAGACCGTTCTCTTAATTCCTGGATGGCATGTGAGCAACGAGGTGTGCGCCCAATGGATGACCTTAGAGCACAACGCTTCGCCTGGTCACGTACAACCGGTTGCGAGGACAGCCCTCATGGGCAGGTTAATCTTGGCTAGCTCGTTGCACATCATTCTCTATTTGCCAAGTTACCGCTCCTACCACACGGTCAAGTGGTAGGATGGGTTCGACGAGAACAATGAGACATGACACTCAAGTAAAATACCTGCATTTAACAATCTTTCTTGTGTAATTCTGACCAACATTTCTTTTTCCTGTTGAGTAAAATGTAATAATAACAGTAGAAATCTGGGGATACGAGTCCATCACACAGTTATTTACCTTACCTTTAACTAAATACAAAAGCTTCCATCCAAATGTAGTGCATATATTTCCATATTTATTTATTTTAGGAACAATATATTCCTTCCTTATTGCTACACACGAACTGATGGTTTCACCTGAAGCAATTTTCTCTCTTAAGTTACACTTATTATGATGATTTCTTTGCAAAGTCTGTTTTAGTGCACTTTATCAATACAACAATATTTACAAAATATAAAAAATACAATTTTTTTTTTACATTTCTGCCATTTCAGTTCAGGTTTTTTAAGCACAAATTAAAAATGTGCAGCTGAATGGCAACAGGAGCTGTTGAATTCAAAGTATAGAGCAAACCAACTGATTTTTAAAAGCCACAAGTATCGCTGGTATTGATCAGTAACCCTGACTGTGGCTCCTGACTCCGGTCTGAAGCATCAGGGTTACAAAATGGGTAAGATTTGTTGATGTATATTTATCATATTGTTTGATCACCAGCCAAGAAATGTGCGGCTGAAGTCACGTGTAGCTCACAGTCCAACACTGGTCAAACATTAATGGAGGCCAGGCTGCATCTAGAGACTGACTGGACCGAAATGATGCAATGAGGATGCAAAGACACAAACCTCCCATGTAGTGATAGTAAGGTCACAAAAACAAATCCAAGTCTGTGAGATTTAAACAGGTTACATGAAGTCATTTGAGGACAATTCATCATGTTTGCTTACTAAAATGTGCTGCTCTACTTAAAACAACATTTGGTTTAAGGCAATAATACATACGTTGCTCAGATTTTATATAAAATGGATAAGAAGTATGTGGGGATAATTACAAAAGTTAAAATCATTTGGAAGACAAAAACAGGATCAATACCAAAAAGCCTTTTCAAAACATAAAATTACATAAATTCAGAAGCAAAAAGTAGAAAATGTTTTGTACTGTGACAGGCTGAGTTAAAGGCTAAGGTTCAGTGTCAGGTTTAATTACAGATGTGAATGTGTTTGTTGAGCAAGACCAGAAGAGGATTTATGGACAAATACCTGGAAACAGGTTTGTGACCCCTTGTGATGATGGGTCAGTGACCGTACAGATTGTATGGACAGTAAGGACAATGTACAAATGTTAGCTATAAGTTAGCTAGCAACATACGTGTGTGAAGCTCAAACTCTGACTCAAAAAGACTCCATCTCAGTCTCTAATTTTCCTTTTTTCTTTTTATTTTCTTCAACCAGTATTCACTCAGGAAGCCTCTTGATGATACACGAGTATAAGATAGGTGTCACACAGTCACATGAGGTGTGTTTTTAACTAAACAGGACCTGAGAGACATGAGAGATGCAACTTGACTATTTTAAACAACATTACATTACATTCCTCATGAAACATCTTTTGAATGTGATTGTTAAATGCCTGATATGGAAGCAGCATTTCCATTTATTTTGCTAATTATTCCAAGACCACATGAATAGTACTAAAATGCAGTTTTACCAATTTCTTAGCAGAGCAGAGATACTGAAGATTATCCATCTAGATGATCCCGTCTGGTTAACAAAACAAATTACAGAAGGTAAACAGGAAGCTTACCCAGAGTGGCTTCAAAAGATAAAAAAGGTACATTTCAATCTTTCTTTGTATTTTTATTCTCTTCTTTTTCTACTTTGAGTCCAATGAGTATACATGTATAAATTAGACTGATACGTTTCTGTTTCAGCATCCAAAATAACATGTTGAATGATGGACAGTGTGAAGCCTACGAAGAGATGAGTCTGATGCCCACATATGCAGGGTATCACCATAATCAAGTTAGACAAGATTTTTCTTGCTGCAAAAGGGAAAGTATTTTCTTAAATAAAAAACTATTTTGTGTCTACTTTGTGTACATAATGGGCATGATTTCAAGAAATGAATTTGGCATTTGAAAATGATAACTGGAGTATGTTTAAAGCTGTTTGAAGATCATTAATAGCTGTACATAAAGTGCGTGTAATTTTTGTGTGATTTTAAACATTTTCAGCAGCGTACACCGATGTATATTTCCCCTCAGTTTTTACCACCTGTTGTGAATTTGCATCTTGTTCTTTCTTGATAAAATCCGACCATGTATAAAATTCAGTTCCTCACACTGAACAATGTAAACGCAATTTTACAATAATTAATATATTAATAACCAGCAGCGTCCAGCACAAAGACACTACTAGCTACTACAGTCTGCTAAGTGCTATACTAATTCTAGTATGTTACTTATTAACGTGGTAATAATAAACCTTTAGCTTTAGGAGTATAATAACTGTCTTGCATATAGCTTAATAAACAGGTTGACAAAGTTGAAAAAACAAATAGTTGTGTTCAGTAACAAGTAAGTGCAAGAAGTGCCTCTGACAGAGACACAGTGTGCAGGTTGGCATGAAAACGACATCAGTGTGAACAGAACAGACGTTGGCTCTGAAAACGACATCAATGTGAAAGAACAAGACAACAATTCTCTCCACCAAAAACAAATAAGACAACAAAACTAGGTGACCAGATGGATGTTTGATTTGTACCTGTTCTTGTTTGATTTGACAGGAGGTTAACATAATAAGCTGGATATTTCAACTTTATATTTACATATAGAAATGTGTGTGTGTCTTTGTGTACTTGGACTTCACAAGGCCACACGAATGAACTGACTGTTTATGCCCCTTTTGACTGTCTATGTATGGGTATATGTCTCCTGTGTGTATGCTGTCCAAGTTGAAAGGTTAAAGGTGATCAGATAGGACAGCTCTTTCACTGGCACCTGACCCAATAGATAAGAAGCCAGTCAGGACATGTGGTATGATTTTAGCGTGTGTGCGCTTGCTTTGGTTTACTGATCGTCCTGTATCGGTCGATGGGAGGGTTCCACCTGGAGGTCTGATCAGATAAAAATGTGACTTCTTATGATCCCTGTAAAAAAATACATGAAGCCTTTTTTCGTTTTTGTGGTCAAACTGTCACAGAGTACTTTTTTGGAAAAGATGCAATGAAAACTGTTGGTAAAGAGGTCTTTGGATTATCTTAAAACCCAGGGATGGTTTAAACAGCACTAAAGAAATTTTGTGCACCTCTGTTGTATTGTGATGGAAGCAGAAAGAGTCCTGGAACAAAAAATGAAATATGTTGACAGAAGTTCACCGTTTGAGCCATGCAGCCTGCCAAAGTGCAACTGAAAACCAATGAGGGATTAAAGCATGGAAAAATGTGTTTTATTAACATTTTTTCAATGTCATTGGTTGCAATTTTTCTTTCTCGCTGTTATGCTGACACATGGCAGGTAGACCAAAATGCAGGACAAAGACAGGTTAGGATTTTCAAAAGAAGCTTTTAATGAAGTTCTTACAAACAGCAGGCTTGGATTAATAGTCGTGGCTTGATGGCTGGATAGACGAACATGGAACACAAACGCTTGGATAAGGTCAACGATCTGGTAACAACACATGGGCAACGCAGACAATATATACACACCTGTGGTGATAAGGAACATTAGGTGGAGACAATCAGGGCGGGGGACAGATAATCTCACAGGCAGAAAACACACAAGGATAGGAAGTAAAGGGACCTGGAACGAGAGGAGAGTTAGGGATTTCAGAATAAAACATGACAAGCCAGAATGGAAACAGAAACATGACAGACAAGGAAACTTAACAGACATGATGAAACATCACACTCGCTTTCCTTATCTCTTTCACTTTTGGTGCACCTCGTATTTCTTTGTTGAATAATCTCTGTACAAGACAGGTTTTGGTTACATGGCTGTATCTTTTTCTTTGTGTAATTTCAAATTTGAAAGAGTTTTGTTGATGAAAGAAAATATAGAATGATATCATATTGGGACATTGAGGTTTTTTCAACTTTTATCTATTCTAAAAAAACTTACTGTAGAATGGAAACATCCACAGACGTGGCATCTGATCAATGGAGGAAGGAGTTATTTTCGCTCTAACAAAGTGTTTGTTATACCAGTGGTTAGACAGCTGTGTCTTTATTACCATTGCTGTTTGACTGTGATGACCTCTGCTCACACGTGTATAAACTCAAACACATCTCAACATGCTTTAATGTCCATGTGAACACCAACACACACACCAACACACACCCAGTCATCCACACAAAGGCACAGATGCATGACTGCTCATATAACAGAAACAAAAGAATAAATGAAGGCACAAATATTTTGTCCTATTGTCCTTTTTATTGTTCACATGTATGATTTTATTCTGAGTGACACTGGGTGAGGCTCTGATTGTTTCTCAGAACAGATGTCATGTGCAACTTCCAAGTTTTTTCCCAGAAAATAAAATACTAATAGAACAGAAAATACTTTTACCAGTTTTATTTACAACTTAACTTAACTTAAAGTGACACTGATAAAAGGAACAAGGTTTTTCATACAAATTAGACAGAAAACGATAATCACTTTTCTAAGGACATGATTCAAACACTTTAGGTTTTTGTAAGTACCACAAATTTATTTGAGGATACATATTACACAATCAGACCTGCTGAAAATAAAAGAGGGTACAAGTGTTGCTTTGTAAATATCTCAGATCTTCACTTACAGACCTACATACATACACAAAAGACAAAAATATGGATTTGTCTGGGACACAGTCCATTGGCAGAGATGCTTTTAGAATTTTATAGCAGATTTTTTAAAGGCTCACAGGTTTGTTCTGGGAGGACTCGTATGTCTGAGCACAAACTTTCTGTCCTGTGGTGAAAAGGAGGAGTGTTAACGGCAGTTTACCAGGATGGAAATAGTCTGTGTGTGTCATTGGTCTGCTGAGGCCTGAGGAGCTGCTCGTTTCAGAGTTTCTGTCTCTGAGCTGGAAGGTGGCCACAAGGTCTGTGTGCACATGAAAGAGACATGACCAACCCCATAAGGAGGCACATGAGCCAGAAATAAACACACACACACTCACACACAGAAGAACTACTATAATTAGCACTGAGCTATATATCATGACATATATTATGAGTCATGTCATCAGGCAACTGACATGTGGTGCTGTAAGACAAGAAAGGTGGAGTCACGAATACATTAAGTCCAAAATCAAATGTAATGAATGTTAATTTAAGATATAATAAAAAAGACAAAATAATGAAGACAATGACTGTTACAAGTAGGGATCTGTTGTCTCATATCGTGACCATCTACTTTAATATTTACATACTATAACAAACTACACTATGTTTGCCTTTGCTATCAACATGTTGTCATCTTTTTATTCTTTTCTGGAAAGAATGAACATTGGTTGGTTTAAGTTTACAAATGTTCACTGCTGTTTGGATCAAAATAGGTGGGAAATATTTGAAATAAATTTGTCATATCCTCATATCTTGTGACTGTCATCTATCACTGCTGAATGGGTTTATCATGATGGTGGTGCCAAAGAAAAGACCAAGTGGGATCATCAGGATTCAGGCTGGCATGTATTTACTCTGCAGAGCTAATGGGGGAACTGAGAACAGGTGTGCAGGTCAGGTGATGGGGAATGGTGTGAACTCAGGTGGAGCTGCAGAGAAGGAGGGAGTGGCAGGATCTTAAATGACAGTAGACTTAGTACTCTGTGTGACAAGGAAAATGTGCAGCTAGAATGAGGTTGATGTAACAGAGTTAGACATTCAAGTGAAATGATGCGTTGATATTTTTGTATTGCCAAAGAATTCTCAATGCAAACTCTACGACATCATTCAATTCAATTCACTTCTGCAAACACCCAGTCGCATGCAAATACAAAAGCATCTCTATATTCAGGTGGGACTGACTGACTGAAAAATAGCTACCAACAAAGACCTCCTTGTTTCTGTCCCACCGTGGCTTTCTTCAGCTTCACACCCAGAACCTGAACAGCTGCTCACAACTGACCTCTGATTTGTGGAAACACCTCAGGTTTTTCTTTATCTTTTGAGAAAGTCATGAATTATTTGGACACAGCTGGAGGGTCGAGCAGGTCATGAAGTTTAAGGCTCTGGATCTTTATGGCAGAAGACTCAGCGCTGCATGTGGTTTGTGGTCTCGGCCACTCCACCAAATTTGGGTACAAAGTGCTGTTTCAGGTACCAGATTAGCTCTGCAGTACTAAATGTTCCTCAGCTGATTTTAAAGGGGCAGCGAGACTTCGGCCAACTTTCCTGGCTCAGACTCTGCAGTGTAACATGCATGTGTTTGACTTGTGACTGGACTGGTTCAGGTTTTAACAAGGACCAGGGGAAACCTAACTTTGTTTTGCAGAAATAACCTAACATAGATGTTAATGAAACCTACCTCACCTAACCAACCTTGACACCTGATACAAATCTTTTTGCTCTGTGTATTTGTGCAGCAGATGAAAGCAGAGTGGATTATTGTTGCCCGGCAGCAAACTGCTCCTCATAATTCAGTTACATAATGCAGTAAAAAAGAATGTATAATGGCGTCCTGTGTTTAATAAAGCTCACTGCTCCAAGACCTGACGTCAACCAGTCAGCAGCACTTTATTAAATGGAATAAACAGAGACAGGCTGCCTGGGAGATATTTATGGTTCCTGCTTCTGGTTCTGCAGAGGACGAAACAGACCGAACAAAAGCAGAAACACGTATCATGTTTTTAGCAACATATTCATAACCTTACATCAAGACTCCCTGTTTATGCATTAGATTGTGTTGTGCAGCTCATTTATTATGAAGTTGTGTCCACAAGCCAATAAAGCCATCTCATATAATGTCAACATATCTCCGTTAAACCTTATTTGGACAAAAACTAGAATTATTGTCAGCAACAACAACTGGAAACATCCAGGATCAGCGCCAAAACAGCCTTCATGTCCTCACTCAGCTCCAGCACACAGTGATTTTTGCTGTAAGTCATTATTCCAGTCAGCTCTGCTCATGATCTGATCCCAGAGATGATAAAGGAGGTGGAGATGAAACATTTACCACTTAGCAGGGTTGATTATTGGTATTCTGGGAATGCTGACCGTCCATCCATTTTCTTCCAATTATCCAGGGCTGGTTCACTGGAGCAACAGGCTGAGCAAGGTAGAACCATGATCTCTTTCTTTTCTGTCAGTCACTCACTCATGACCATCGGTGAGTGTTGGGATGTAGATCGGTCATAACTGGGATTATTTTAATTTGAGTATATACAGTGATTCTCAGGAACATCCTACTTGTTATACCTTTGACATCACACAATATCCAACAAGTTCCCTTTCAGAGAGATGTTAACAGGCTTTATTTTCATAAATGACATCAGGTCCAAAATAACAGACTTCATATTGTATTCAAGCCATGACAATTTGCAAAGCATGTCTGCTGTTTTTGTTAAATATTTTTTTTAGGATTTTCTCAGATTAAAACTACTTGTGACTTCTTTTGTTTTTTCAGTGTTTTCAATCGAGTCTGTAGTGCCACTTACGAACAGAAAGAAAGAGAAGTTTGTAAATTCTCATCAGTGTTTCGTGTGCATATATTTGTCATTAGCTGGGTGAGTTAAATGCTAAAGCATCAGTATTGTTGCGATGGTTAACTACAGATGAACATACCTTTAGCCCTGATTTAGGAAAGTGTTTAAAGTGTGTTTAAATCCTGAACTATGTCTGAGGTGTGCTGGTATCTGACACCTTCCAGCCAGTAAGAAAGACACATCTTCATGTTGCTGTGACACAAATAAACACATATGAACATAATAAAGTTAAAACAAATGATGACATCAAAGTTCTTCTTTGGTGTTTGTTCTGCTTCAGCTCAGTTCACGTGTGTGCCGGCTGTACAACATACAAGATGCCTCCTGTAAGGTGTGCCTGTTAATCCAGCAGCCTGAAGGCCAAGGTCATGGTCGGGGTCATGGTCAAGGTTAGGGTTACACAGTGTGTGAGTGTTTGATAAGCTTCCTTTCAGGTAATAGCTGAGTGGAAACACTGGATTATTGGACTACACTGATCTATTCAGCTCCAACTGGACAAATCAATAGAGGGGTGAGGAGGGTGAGGAGTCACATCAGCTCTGTTCAGTGGCTGCTTTGCTGCAGCATTGTTTGATGATGAACTCTGTGAATCTGCTCAGTTTATGAAGCCATAAACTAAAAGATAAAGTGTGTTTTACCATAGACACAGCTGCTGTTGTGTGTTTATGTCTGTGTCATGTGTGCAGTTTGTGCGTCAGTGTGTGTATTTGTGTCTGACCTTTAAAGAAGAGAAGAGCAGGGCCATCACTCAGAGAAATATTTTGTTTACTGACCTCAAAAAGCAGCTCACATTCCTCTGTGGAAGAAGTATGTTTTAGTGTGTGTGTGTGTGTGCTTAAGTGTAAATAAAAAGCTCCTTCCCAGCTGTAGCTGCAATATATATATTTCAAGACATGTCACATAATCTTTGCATTAACTCTGAACTGTCTCCAAAAGCCAAAGCATAATGCTTATTATGCAAATTTAACTTTCAGGTTGTGTATAAAAGTACTCTATAACACTGTTAGGGTATAAATTTATACTCAATAATATATATATTTTTTAAGTGTGGTTGTTCTGAGTCACAGACATACGGTCAATTTTTTAGTGCGTCAGATATGTCCAAAACTTTAGTTCATAATTAAATAACTGCATAATTGGCTACTTGGCAAACGATAGCATACAAATAAACAAAACATTACACCGGCTTAAAATCCGCACATTAGCTTCGTCATGGTGAGCATGTTAGCATGCTCAAAGAAGCCTCACAGAGCCAGCAGCTCTGTGGATGCTATAGATTTGTGCTATTTTCGGTCACATCATGGCTAAAATCAGCGGTTAGAGACGATAAGAGCTGAAGAAACCTGTCGATAAGAAAAGCTTCAGAGATAGTTCTGATTGAAAATGGGTGGAGATGTTAAGATAAAGATAATTTCACAGCTACAAAGGCTTCTCTGCATCATAAATAACTAGAATGCACCTTTCTCTGAATCTTGTTACTCTTATCTGATGTAGGTCCACTTATTCCTGACAATGATAACACCTACTTTAGAAGGTCAATGAGTGATCTGTCTATGACCACCTCTCTCCTGCCTCAGGTACAAGGTACAACTGATAAGTACACCTGCTGAGAGTGAAGATATAGTAAGTGTGGCAGTGTGCGGGTGGTTTGGTATCAGCTGCTGGTGGAGGGGATGCAAAAGTTTGCAGGAAGGCTAATGCAGCTGTGAGTATTTGGTCTGATTTCAGGAAGTGCAGGAAGTGAATAATATGCTTAAATGCCAGAGTGAAGCTTCGACCGACATGACTGACAGGCACAAGCTTGTGAGAGCTTGCTGTATGGGCCACCACCACCATCATGACATGTGAGTGTCACATGAAGGCTCAGATAAACGGCAGACTGGAAGGTGAAAAGATTTTATTTACCACAGGTTTCAAACTTAAACACAGGATGTCGTAGGTGCCAATATGGAAACATCCATCGGGAGTTAGAGTCAGTCAGTGCTGAGGATTCTCTGCCCTCTCTCTTCACCTGTTTTCACCATCTTATGCCTGTCAGTCATGTCAGCTGAGCATTAGTCTGAGCTTCACTGTGGCATTTAAACACATGTAGTTCACTTCCTGCATGACATTATTACAGTCAAGCCAAATTGCAATAGCCGTCCTGTGAACCACTGCACCCTCTCCACCTGCAACTGATACCAGCCCCACACTGTCACAGCATATCAACTCTTACTGAGTTCAGTGCAGCTTTGAGGCTCAGGTAGTTTAGTTCTGGTACTTAGATATACTATCACTACTTTCTTGACAAGTTAGGATAATTTACTTAACTTGTACAAGTTCCTCTTTGTTGTTTCTTCAGCTGATCTAAAAGCATGAAATTCTCACCTTACCTCACAGCAAAACTAAACTGTTCCTCTTCATTGCACAATTTTTGTTAAATAAAAATGTGTATTACAGAACAAGAAACAAGTCAGGTTGTAAGTTAAGTATTTGAAGAAAATTTAAAGCCAATCAGGCAGGATTTTCTTTGGTGGTTAGATTGTAAATGCACAGACATACTTTTCCTTTTCATAAAGATAATCCAAATTCAGAGTTCTCCTTTATGCAAGCTAAAAAGTCGTGTTGGTTAGTTGTCTTTCTATCTCTGTACTTTGAAATGCTCTGATATGCTGATGTATCTCTGCACTGTTTCTTTCTATTAAACTTAAATTTAAATTAAATTTATTGCTGCTGATGCTTAAAGTAATCTCCCAGTTAAACATAGATAGGAATGTCCTGCACATCCTCACGTGTAGGCATTCACTCTCTTTTCAATTTGTCAGCCTGGGTAACGTTCAAAGAGTGGCTATTCCTGCAGAGCTGAGGCAGCTGATGGGGTTTGCCTCAGGAGTGTGCAGCTGAAACTTGATGCTCCACTAGTGCCACCACACTCAGTCCACGCCGCGAGAGCGTGATCAGCTGGAGAGGAGGGAGGAGGAGGAGGAGGAGGTGTAATGGGAGAGCGCTAAAGGGTGACAGAAAGAGAGAGGGAGTAGAGGACAGGGAGAGGAAATATGAGGACAGTTGGAGAGGCAAGGAGAGAGAGAGAGAGAGAGAGAGAGAGAGAGATGTGACGCAGAACTAAAGAGCCTTTCAGAAGCCTGACCTCGACTAGACCTTGTTCAAATCCACACTGAGCCCTGTGTGTCAACAAATCCATCATTTTTCATGCAGAGTTCACAGTTTTTTTATGTCACTGATTCTAAAATGCATTCAAATAATGAATTAGGGACCCTATGTTAGCAGATAATATCCACAGATTGAGGAGATTTTTATAATTGATTGAGTCAATTTTTCAATTTTAAACTTTTCTTTGGGTGCTTATGAAGACAATCAGGTCATTTTTAAGTACAGAAGATTTAGTCTTTGATTGCCAAGTCATTTGGATAACGTGTTAGGATTTAAGTTATGAAAGTGACAGGAGCTAATAAGTAGGTCATCAAGATTATATGCTCATTGACCTGTTGATTTGTTATGAAGGACATATTTCCACAGCCTGTTTCCACCGTTTGTCACTTTCAGATAAGACACTGAATGTACTAATGTCATCAGCTGTGCAATATAATTTTGTACCCTTTTCCTTGTTACCCTTGTTCTTTTTTTCCATTAGTATATAAAAGAGCATCAAAATGTCTTCAAAATTCTTTAATTCTTTGAAAAAGGCAAAAATCAGCTCTGCAGCCTGCTCTGGAATAAATGCTAGAATAAGTGGAAAAAATCATTAAATAGCCTCAGACTATGGGCCATCCAAGTAAAAAAAAACATCCATTAGTACTGGTAATGCACGTGCAGGAAGGGCAGTGCTGTTGTTTTTTTTATCTGAGAGAGGCTGTTAATGGGGTCTTGTTGTGTCTGCTGTCAGAGAAATGTGACGAGGAGAGTCCACGTGAGTCGGTGCATCACAGAGAGTCTTTCTGAAGAGACAAAGAGAGCAGAGGCCTCACCAAACCACACACACACACACACAATAAATAAATCGTTTTCTACACACAGTCCAAAATACCTTCACACATCTATGAACACTGTTTTCCTATAATGCACCATCCATGCGTAATAATACTGGGTTGACTGAATAATTAACAGATTTTTTTCATCTAACATTTCACAACAACAACACAAACATACATATTATAAAGCAGTAATATTATGACCATAATCACCATTCCCGTTAAGTTGATTTCAAAGTAATGATACATGAATACAAACCAATGCATGTCCGTTCTTACTGTTAGAGATGCCCAACCAGCCTTTTCATACAGGATGAAGGGATGAGTAGAATAATTGCCACCAGTAATAAACCTTAGGGTGGAGTGATAAACTGTATCAAGGGGTTTCTAAGTGGATGCAGAGGTGTGTCTCTAGATGATATCACTATAATCTGCGACAGACAGGAAGACTGTCTCAATTATGTACTTCCTACTGAACAAGGGAAAATCAGCTATGTTTCTGTACAAATACCCAAAATTTTGTTATCAGTATCAAATTAAAATATAACTTTTTCATCTAGACTAATATCCAGATGTTTGTACTCAGACTCTCTCAATATTGTGTCCATTCAGAGTTTTACCTTTCAAACTGTTGTCTACAATATCTCTTGCTCTAGAGAATATTTAGTCTTGCTGGAATTATGAACTAATTTTAAATTACAAAGTGCATCTTCCAACTTGTCAAAAGCTTGTTGAAGGATTTCAGTGGCTAAGTGTGCAGTGTTAGCAAAGCAATAAAGAACTGTATCATCCGCATATTCCGCAGATTACAGCCACTACAGTTTGTTATGAAGGATGTAATACTGTTGAATTGTGTAGAAGACACGACCCAATACTGAACCTTGTGAATCCCCCTTTGAGAGTAGTATAGATGCAGAACAATCATTTCCTAAAAGCACACATTGCTGTGTGTTAGACAGGAAGTCCTGAGAGCATTTATAGGACTAATAGTCAATAACAATATCACATAGTCTCAACAGTGTCAGATGCTTTTGTTAAATCAACAATGAGGGCAGCTCAATATTTCCCTTTGTCAACAGTCATTTATAAGCAAAGTAGCAGCAGTGACAGTACTATATGTAGCTCTGAAATGGGACTGTTGTGGACTCAATACAGAATTTTGTCAGAAGAATGATCATTGATTATTATTCACTAATGATTTCAGAACTTTAGCAAGTCAGGACTGTTTGGAAATTGGCCAACAGTAATTAAGATTAATCTTTCGAGGACATTGCATTGACTTCCTGTAGACTTACCCTAACTACTGCTTACTTAACTTATTAAACCTAACCTCAAACAAAGTCTTCACCCTAAAATGAAGTACTTTTGTTATGGGGACTTAAATTTTGTCCCCATAAGGTAGGTGAGTCCCCACAATGTGACTCTGTGAACAGATTGATGTCCCCACAATGTTAGTTATACAACTCCCCCCCCCCACACACACACACACACACACACACAATAATAATAATAATACACAGAGTGATGAAATGCTTATTGTCTTTAAAGCTACTGTCATTCTTATCATCACATAACATAGACACTGTTTATTTGGAACAAAAAAAACATCAGAGGTCAAAGATCAAATGCCGAATGAGGCACAGTGAAGAATGTGAGGTTCAGAGCTCCCTGAACTAATGAGGCTACTGGGAGGCCTGTTGAACTGTTGTTTGGCCTGTTGTTTGAAGCGTTAACCCCCTAATGATGCAAGTGGCCTCTTTTTTTTATGTCCATTTGTATCGGAAAGCCTTGATTTCTGACTAAATTATCAAAGGAACACTTGTTTGCTCTCTCACCAGGAAATACATGTGAAGACTGATATAGCTTTTTAATTTCTGTGTCTCAAATAGATAGATATTCCTGTTTTGTGTTTAGCATAGCTGGAACTACAACTGTGATGAAAATGATTTTCAGCACTGTACCACTGTCGCTGCTGCCATGATGTCAGCATCAGCAAAATTTCCAAAATATCACAACCTGCACAGAATAAAGGATTGTTTGAAAATCACCCACAGATTGGACTAATTGTGAAACAGGTGAACATGTAAGATGGATAAAGGGCATTTGTTTTGTTCGCTATGCAGCAGGTGCAGAATGAGGTTGATTGGATTAAGTAGTGCTGAAAGTCGAGCAACACGGTGCTGACAGCAGCCCAGGACAAAATGTAACAGGAAGCCACTCATTGCATGCAGCAGAGAAGGAAACTGGATGACAGGATCAGACAAGCTGAGTCAATTAAAACAAGTTTAATCAATTTAACATCACCGGTTTGATCCAACCAGTCTCATTTTTTATTTTTCTGAGATAAGTAAGAATGAGTTATCATCGTCTACACATCAGACCTACAGATTTGTGGACATTTTGTGCATTTCGTATTTTGTTGAGTAAGATTTAACAAACTGCCTTTGTCTTACCAAAAAATGTGATAACCATTTCAATATGTTCCATTACTTTTTTGTGGCAGAACATGAAATTTGTCCATGAAATTCACCTTATAACACTTGGTTCCTTGTAGTTGCAGGTCTTGTACACAACATGACATACGAACTGAATGTATTTACTGTCAAGAGGTGCTATATTCAAAGTCAGACTGCTCCAACACGTGGATGTGAGATCGATGAAGGGTATGAGCTGGTGTAAAGGCCATGTAAGGTAAAGGCCATATACTATATATATAACACTGCAGAGAAAAATAAATGCATCCAAACATCCAAAAAAAGGATGTTTAGGCAGTAAAGAGCTGGAGAGAGGGCGAGAGAGTGTTACAGAGGTGAAAGAAGATTGGAAAGGGTGCATAAAGTTGAGAAATGATTCAAAGATGGGCGGAAGAGAAAATAAAATTGTGAAAAAGAAAACGCAAATGACAAATATAAGGGGTGGGAGTAAATCTTAGTAAAGTAAAAAAAGGTAAGATAAGAAGAAAAGCTTTATGGTGAGGAGAAAAAGAGGAACTATAAAGGTTATAAAAGTGGGCAAAGGGGGGGGGAGCTGGGTGAAAGAGGTGGGAACACAAAGATAAATCTGAGCTGGTTCAGGATGTTCAGTGTGCACAACGGCAGCCGAGTCCTCAGCTGACCGTGAATGTGCTGCTGTTATCAGATGACAGAGAGAGAGGCAACAGTAGGCCGACCTGCACAAATTCAAACATACAAACATAGTCTCTGTACTAAAAATGAATCTGGAATGATAAATAACAAATGAATTGCATTAAAGAATTTTATTGCAAACACGTTTCTGTGACCACTTCTGCATAAAGCTTTTAACTGGATCATATACAAGCAATATGCAAAGAAGGTACAGATTCAAGAAAAAGTCACTTTTAAAATAATAATTTACTTTTTTTTATTCTTATATTAGAAGTCAAAATTAAAGTGAAGGGGTAACGAGAGGCTCTTATAAAATTTGTATACTGACGATGTCATTATTTATCTACAAAAAATGGAAGTCAAAGAATGATTATAGCAAAACATCTCAGTAGAGAAGTCATGAAATATTTGAGCATCAAAAATTTAAAAAGTTGTTATGCCATTTAACTTTGAAACTGTAAGATTCTTTAAACACTTTTTAATCTCACTTTCATGGTGCAGCTTCCACCACCTCAGTCAGGGGAAGTGCATATCATGCCTCAGCACAAAAGTTTATACTTGAACTGTCATAAAATAAAATAAAAATGTCATAGTTGTCTGTAAGCGGAGCTTCCACAGTCAGGTTTTAATGCCAAACTACGGCCAAACCTCATCAGTCATAACCTGCATGTTGGGCAGTTTCGAGTAAGCTTACTGGTAAATATTGCAGGTTTAAAGTTGGCAGTTTGTGGGTCAGACTGGGTTCAGGTGGTTAATTAATGCATATTTTTGCATGTTGGGTGGTACAATTTGGTGTCCATAGCTGGTTAGATGGTGCAGATATTAAAAAACCCTGACCTGCATATCCAAAAAGCCCTGAAAATGAAAGTGTAGAAACATGTGGAAGAAGACCTGCTCCCTCTGTAGATATGAAGGACTCAATGTAAGATAACAAAAACACAGTGACTCTCAGTTCTAGATGATTATACACCAATAAAAACACAGTTATGAATATTATATTCCACTTTTAATACAAAAGATGTCACATGGGATGAACAGTAAAATATTAGACAGCTTTTCCGAAAACCCCACTTAAGCCTGGTAAGCCAGGCTCTGACGGCGCTGAGAGCTTGGACTAATTTAGCCTGAACAACTGGCAGTCAGTTTTAGACAGTTGGATCAGGCAGCAGAATGGCAGCCACGTCATAACTGAAGTTTTGGCAGGATGTGGAATGAGGTCTGGCGATAATGCTTCTCTTGGAAGCCTCCTTTTATTTTATCACTTCAATGAGGAGTCTGATTTAGAAAACCAAATAAATTCCTCCCCTTTCTCCACTGTAACCAAATCCTCTTCCTGCACATCTGAAAGGTCTCTGACTGTCTGTCACACTCCCAAACGTCCACTGTAAATACCGCTGTTACATTACAAGAGACATAAAGCTACAAAATGCTGATCAATTCTGACTAATACAACAAACTTGCCCCACTGAACGACTTCCTGTCAGTTCAGTGGGACAAGACTCGGCCTGTTATGTAAGCTTTTCCGTCTGACCATGGTTGCACAACACAGAAATAAACACACACACACACACACACACTCCCAGGTTGTGATTCAAGTCTGCTCACTTCACAGTCACCAGCTGGTCTGTTGCTCTAAAGGTGAATAAAACTTAATTTATCAAAGTTGTGTCACAGTCCATCAGTGATTTCCTGCCATCATAATAAACTGACAACAGACATAATTCATTTCAGTCACGAGCTTCAAATAATCATCAGAGATTAAACTGACAGAGTCGACAACGTGCCAGTTATGACTTCTTTTTTCTTCTTCAGTGTCACTTTACAAAGTATAGTTCATTCTGGTATGTTGTTTGTTTCAGATTTTGTGTAGATTTTACATGAAGCTGCTTCTCCAGGCACAAGAAAGTTTTGTTATACCCGCACCAAAACACAAAAAGTGTCGTATAGTGTGGAAACCGATGGGCTAAAATTTTAAATTAAAAATAAGTAAAATATACAGATGCAAATATCAACAGTAGAATTATTTCCAAATGAATAAATCTCATTTGATAGCACTCGATTCGAAAAAAAGATCTCAAACAACCTTGTAAAAAGAGTAAATGTGTTTTAAATGATGGTCAAGATGCTAGGAACCTCAAACTGTGGAAAGTTCTTTGCTCTTAAATTTGTGACATTTATTTTGTCCAGAAAATACAAAGAAAATATCCACTTGTGAAATGAATGCATTTAAATACCCAAAATAATGAGCGGACATAATTAAACTTGGCATGGCAGCATCAGCTGTGGAATAATCCAGTTTCTCTGAGTTTGTGTGCAGACTGCACTGCTGCCAAGGCGTTCCCGTCCTGTCCTGTCCGTCATGTTATTTTGAGTTTATTTGAGTGTTGCAATAATAAACTGATGGTGAGATGTGGGCGTTAACTAGAGAGTTGCACACTATCAAGAAAAAAGAGAGAAGAAGCACGTCCAGGCTTTGTGTGTGTTTTTAGTAATTACAGAGCAGTTTTTGTCCTGATGGAACTGCAGAGGAAACAAATAAATCTGTCCGTAAGGTTAAAAAAAGGTTTAATACTCTCTTTATCTCACTATGTGGGGCAAACAACCAGAAAACAAACCTGGTCTGGTGGTGACATGCAGGATAACACAGAGTTCTTGGTGTTGTGCCCTCTTGGCTTGGATTAGAGTTTGACCTGTTACACAAAAAGACCAAAGGAAAACACAAAAAGACCAAAAAGTCACAACTGACACTGAAATATAGAAAAGGATTTTACTTCTTTTGTGGTCTAATAAAGTTTTGTTGCCTATTTCAAGTATTAATTACTGTTGTGCATTAAGGTCATTTAGAAGGGAATATTTTTTTACAGCTGAAACCTGCATGCAGCACACCTTTGGGACTGTGAAATGTGAAATGTCAGTGGCACAAAGTAAACTAAAATGTGTGCATAAAATGCTAAAATAATGTTGATGAAGTAGAGAGGCAAATGTGACATACATTCTTTGGTTTCTGACAGTCAGACTGCTCTTATTATTTTTCATGTTAATTAAAGAAATATGTGAATTTCAGGATTGTTGTGCAGCCTTGCACACCTGTCATCATTTTTCTGTCACTTTTTATGAATTAATGTAGATGCTGGCCATGAAGGAAGATGGCGTCCCCATTCTTTCTCTTGCCTGTTAAGCTCTCATTGGTCAGTTGTCCTTAGCCGGAGAATGATTCAAACATGAATCACTGATCAAAATGTGAGAGTTGGTGTTTAAAGGAAATTAAAAACATGTTAATTGGTTACTATTGCCAACTTAGTCAGTCTTAAACTAGTTTGTCTCTTGTACAAAAGGACACTTTTTTAAATAAAACAAATAGAAAACAGTCACCTGAGCAGGCTTTGGAGAACATAAAGTATACAGGATGGTAAATGAGCTGCGATAGAAACTTGTGAGAAACTTGGCTGTGGTCTATTATTGTAGAGAGGGATCATGTGATGCTTTGGGTTTCTGTGGGTCAAGGGAGTTATTTTCTCAGTCGTTGCCTGTAAAAGGTTGAAATCCAAAGGTCAAGAAGTCCAGAAAGCGAGATGTCAGAGAGACGTCACTTCTACAAGGATGCATGTCTCATGTCCTGCAGGGAATGTATAACAGGTGGACGTCTCCACGCTGAACTGAACCTGCAGACTGAAATCGAAAGTGAAGGACACAAAGATCTGAACTGGGTGAAGAAATTAGAAGGGACGAAGTGAAAAATAAAAATTAGGATTAATTGACGATGGTGTGTCTATTTTATGAGGGTTTGAAGGTTTTCAGTAATTTACTCAATAATTATTAATAATTACTGTGACCTGGGCGACTGAAGGTTTTCACAGAAGTATTATGTAATGTCAGACATTTCAAGAAAACGAAGCTAGTTATGAAAATACTCCAAACAGTCTGTAAATGAGCTCATAGGTTTCAGTATAGTATAACCACAAAACCTCTGAAGAAATGGAGGATGTGCAATGTTTTTTTCTCTGAAGTGACGTAAGTAAGGTTTGTTGAAGGGAAGTTAAGCAAGTTTAAACTGCCATGATGCATCTTTATAAACTTACATCAGCACGTCCTTCTGCTCTGAAAACTGTAAGATATGATTGTAAGACTGACTGAATACGAAGGTCAGAAATCAACCAAAAAATCCTCATAAACCGAAAAATTCTGCATTGAGTTTAAATACTTGAAATGTAGCTTTTAAGACACTAGTTTTACATAACATAAACTTTTCAACTTTTTTTTGATGGGCTGATGTTAACAAAAAAGAGATGAGACACCTCCTTCTCATATTGACCTGTTCATTTAAAATCAAGTCCAATTTTCAGGTCCATTTTTACTGAGGAATAAAAATAACAATAATAACAGTATTTAGAACCAGCAGAAGAAGCTTAACACTGAAAAGAAAACTTCATAGGGAGTATTTTTAGATTTTCAAACTTTAACTTGACCTGCATCGTAACAGGAGGGTTAAACCAAAGGTCAGATCACCTCAGCCAAATGCTCCCTTTTGAAAAACGAACACTTTATTCTCTTGTCAGATGTCGTCGAACATCCTTGCAGCCTTTGGTCAGCTTCTGTCTGCTGGTGGAGGAAAACCATAAACACACATTGGCAGCATAGCTGTGAAGAATAATTACAGTCCGTAGTCCGTATGGAGGAACACCAAATCTCTGTTTGATCTGAGCAGAGTGACCCTGTGAAGCGAACCAGTCACAGAGTGTGAAAGACGAAGATGATCTGGATGAGCTCGCTGCCTTATTTTTAATCAGATTACAGTCATTTCATCTTCTCTGCAGATCATTCCTGATCTGAACACACGGTGAAACATTTGGATGTGAACATCAATCCACGCTGGTTTCAACATCTCACTGAGCACGGGAAGGTCACTCCCTGTAGTTTCCCTCTGATTTCACTGTAAAGTTATTTATTACACATCACACACGTCTTTGGAATTTGGTGCAGTTTCATCACAAAACAAAGAAAAAGTGACTTGTTTTGTTTTGTAAAGAAATTTTGGCGAGTAACCTCTGAACAATAACATGAAGAGAAAATCTACTTATTTTTTGTGATTATAAGTAAGGACAGTCTTTTCTCAACAGGCCATGAATGTTTTTAAAAAGTAGTTCTTCCTTCTACAAGAAAAGGGGCGGTAGTAGTTCAGTCCGTGGGGACTTGGCTTGGGAACCAGAGGGTCACCGGGTTCAAGTCCCCATGGACCAGTCTTCATGGAGTGTGGACTGGTGGCTGGAGAGGTGCCAGTTCACCTCCTGAGCACTGCCGAGGTGCCCTTGAGCAAGGCACCAAACCCCAAACCTGCTCAGGGGCACTCATGGCGGAGCAGCCCCCTCACTCTGGCATCTCTCTGCCAGTTGCATGTGCATGTGTGTGAATTTCCTATGTGTATGTAAAATGTATAACAACAAACAGAGTGAAAATGTAAATTTCCCCATTGTGGGACTAATAATAAAGGTTTCTTCTTCTTCTTCAAATTTCATACAATCATCAACAAATTTCAAACATGAGGCTTAAACAAAAAGGTATTCTTGTTCTCTCTCTCTTACAAAAATGAACCATGTTAGTAACAGCTCACACAGCTTATATATATACTTAAGCCTCCTAATGCCACCATCTATGACCATCAATACACCAAAGGCTCATTTTCACCTGTAGTATTATTTTTAATGGTACTGTGGCCTGTATTTGTCTGAATGACTGTGTTTCTTTAATTTAATCAAATTCTCAACGCAAAAAATAAAGGTGCAAATGATTCAATTTAACAAATGTAGTTACAGGACAAACTTTGACTTTGCTTTACATACAATACTTAGATGTTACATTTCCATCCTGATGTTACACAAGAGTGAACATTATGCAAAGTGCACGTGTTAGAAGGACACGAGTCTGATGGACATCATTTGTTGGTGCCTCCAAAGCTGTTACGAATCACTGCTGGAAAATGAATCTGTTTTACTGTGCAATATTGCTATCATATCTTTCTGGGCAGGTTTGAGGATCATGGAGTGATGACCAAGGTTAAAAGAAACTGACTATGACGGAAATGGGAAATGTAAAAGTCTGATGTTTCATTTCTGTCTGCAGACTTCATCACTCTGTAGCATCGTCACCTGACTTCCTGTTTTGCATAATTACTACGTCTGCCAGAGGAATCAAACATGTCATTTTGGGGTTTCCTTAAAGACAGTCTTTACCTTTTTTGGCCAAAATGTCCTCCCACTCCTCACACTGTTTGCAGAGGTGGTTCTTTTTCATCACATTTCCACCATGAGTGAGCCTGTAAACACGACTGCAGGGCAGATCATGTTTACTGGTGGATATTTGGCATTTGCTTGATGTTGTTTACATGCTGGGAGGTAGCCGACATTTCGCGATTCCTGGTTAAGATAGTGGACAGGAAGGGAGTTTGGATGGAGCAGATAACAGAGAGAATTTGGGTAAAAGGATAACCAGCTCAAATTGTCTCTTCTGATTCAAATTATTTATTTTTACACGAAATGTCTGTGGTGTTTAGAAAGAGACAAGACGGTGAGCAGCGCTGAGTTTAGTATCAATCATGAGCTAACCGAGGCTTCGATGGGACCTGTCAGGCTCTCTCAGCTTGTAATGTGCCTTTTAAAGTTGCCACACATCAATAAATCATTACTTCAGACAGCAGTTTTAAAAGAAATAAGATTATTTTAAATGTTATAGTCTACATCTTGTGCAGATTTGGAGGTGAAAAGGCGTCTCTCTGCCAAAAGTCACGGTCCTGGTTCGTGCGTCGAGTCATCCTCCAAATATTTCCTGTGTCTGTTTCTGTTTGTGTGTCTGTTTGTCTGGGAGGTTGATTTCATTGGTTTATCTATACATCAGATCTTGCAGGTGCAGGTGGACCTGTGCAGACAGGAAAAAAGAAGGTAAGCAGGTCCATGTTAACATAAAGCCACTCCAACACAAAAGCACAAAGTTAAAAAACAATCAGAAGTGATGGAGTATAAAAAGGGGCTGATTAAATATCTGTAGGGCTGATGAGGAAATGAGACGCAGGCGGGGGGGATGGGCAGGAAAGGCCAGACGACTGTAGAGCAGATGCGGGCGATGGATGGGTGGGGCAGTAAAATGATGGGTAAAGTCTGAGGGCACCTGGTGGAAGGATGGAAAAAGGCAACGAGAGGTGGCAGAGACGGACTGTCTGACTGTTGCTGAATTTCTCACACAGGAGAAAAACTCTCGTTCTATATAGGACCAATGCACTCCCAGTGTGAAACAGAAACAAACACACAACGTGGCCGGGAAAAGCGGAAGGATATAAAGGATGAGCAGACGTTTGCATTGCTCTTCTCTCAGTGTGATGAGAAAGCTAAAAAAAGTGCTTGTGTAACTGTTCTCGCTCTCTGCCAAGTCTTCATCAAACCAGTTTGTTAAAGTCTGTAAAACTCTGGAAGTCCTCCAGACCGCCAACGGGCCGAGAGTCAGCAGCACACAAAGACAGCTTCTTCACATCTGGAGCAGAAACAACGAGGGCGAGAGTGTGTGTGTGTGTGTGTGTGTCAAAAAGCCCTTTTCAACACGAGAGAGAGAGTAGGATATTTCCTTTTTATATTCACATTTCCAAAATAAAAAGGTCACTTGAGGCCATCTTATGCTCGACACACACCAGGGGATTTTAGGTTTTGGGTTTGATTTGCCCAATTCGAGGTTTTCGTAAGATCCCAACTCTGTCATTACATTTGTGGTCTCTATGTTTTTAAAACAATTAACGTCTGAAAATCCTCCAGTGTGCACCAGATATTAACAAAGAAATAGTGAATAAAAGTAAAAATGAAAAAAATCCAAATGAAGAGGTAAATTTCACTTTTCTTACAACTGATAAAAACATTTTAAATAACAGTTTCTATTTAACTGTAGTGACATTTAACAATACATGAGTTTGAATAGTTAACTGAGAAAACTTAATTTATTATTTATTATTAGTATTTGATCAGTAAAACTAAAAGTTGTCCTATTTTTCATCATATCATGTTTTCTTTTTATTCTCTGATCATTCTCTGATATAAATGAAATGTATTGAATGTAATAAATCAATATTAATATCAGACTCAGTGTCATACGCACTGCGTGCTTTTGTGCACGTACACTTATGATGCAATTGCACAGTTTGTGTGTGCGTGCATGTGTCTGTGTGTGTGTGTGTGTGTGTGTGTGTGTGCATGCATAAGCAGTGTTTTCTTGTCTGTTGGTGTTTTATTTTGGCGACACACCTGCTTTACTGAGCCAAAACTGAGGCGAGCAGCCAGAGGAGGAGAAGTTTCTGCAGCAGTGTTTTATGAGGCCTCTGTTTTATTTTTAGTTCACTTTTAAAGAAGTTGAGGGAATAATAAAACAGTTTTTCCAGTTTTTGTCTCTATATTCTGCAGTATTAATGTCTTAATTTCTTCATCTCACCAATTAAGCTCAAGAACAGACTTCATGCTTCCTATGTCACAATAAACCAAAATACTTGTGGAAGGTTTTGTAACTGCAGCGTGGCGTCATCACCATTTACACCCTGATGATTGCAGAAATACTGACTGCAACTCGACCGCACCTTTACTCTAAATGTGGAAGACGATTTAAAGTAAATATTTTACTCTCATACAGCTTACATAAAATTGAGACTTGGCTTCAGTTTAAAACATGGACACCCTGCTGCACCTCTGAGACGTTTTGATAAAGACAAATTCATTTTCTCCATCACTATGAAGGGAAATCCAGATGTTGTTGCACTGATGTGTGTTTATCAGTTCGCCCCCATTATCTCTCTCTACCTGCCCAGACTGAGTTCAACGCCTGAGTCAATCCAGATTGAGAAATCTGGCAGGTATCAGGTATGAAGGTGTGTTACAGGACAAAGAGATAAAGAGATAAAACAATAGCATATCATTAAGGTACATTCAGATTTTATCCCATTTTGTTTGATCTCAGTCTCTCATTGATCAGGATGGACATTCACAGTTTGAGTTTCCTCTGAGTCACTTTGGACTAAAGTTGGATTCGGTTTTGTGTTTGCAGTCTGATAATTCTGCTGGTGTTGAACTCTAATCAGAGTCACAGGCCATAAGTCAATATGAATGTTGACCTGAATGGTGAGACTCATTATGCAACTCAAATATGAGCCGCTGCCTGATAATACAATAATTTTATCATTTTAAACATCATTTGAATGTATATACATTCACACACATATAAATACACTACATATTAACTGTGGAGAAGTCTTGGAGCTGTCACCAAGAATTATTTAAATAAAGTTCTTTTAATTCAACTCTTCTGTTCATATTGGCATGTTGTAGATAAATAAATTATTATGAAACAGGGTCAGTTACACAACTATGTCAACCTGCCAGAGATCAGAACGGTAAAGATCCATGAACTTTATTACAGAAACACACACACACTTTTGGATCTCGGTCTGAAAGAGTGAAGCACGACTTTTCACATCCTTCTATCCCCAAACACAATTTATTTATTTATTTATTTTATTTACCCACAGGAGTCTTTGGGGCAATTTAGGTCATTTGTGAATACTTTTGATTTTGATTTTGCTTTATAAAATGTTCACCACACCAGTTTGGTACGTTTTATTTCAGCACAACATCACCTGACTATTATTTTTGTCTTTGACATGCTGCACTGGAACAACTGAAGTCATTTAATCTTACCGGTGTGATCATGACCTGGAAAAGTTAAAGAGATCACAATTTCCATAATGTTTTAAGGGCAATAACAAATCATATTAACTGTTTTATCGCACAAATGATCAGAACACACACAGTTAACAGGACTATCGATCAATAATAACACCTAACATCAGGATTGATTTATTGTTTTAACATCATTGTGTACCTTTTAATGAAAAATGTGAGATTTATGTGAGATTTATCTTACGATTGAACGATAATTATGTTAATAATAATAAATGTTTATTAGGGATTTAGCCCTAATATTATTATTTGTTATGAGGAGCACTTCACAAATACCTAAAGGATTCACAAAAGCATTTTCTAAATGATGTCAAGCAAACCTTATGGGCACTAACAATACATTTTAGAAACTAAATAGAAATAACCAGCGTCCTCTCTGTTGGTGTCGTTTGTTTATATAGGTCATATAAAGGGATCAATATTAAATATTAAAAAGGCTGTTTCATAACCAGATCAACTCCATAGAGTGCCTTTAACAAATAAGAATATGTAAAATAAAACTCTCCTCTAAAATATATAACTAAAGATATTTAGCTGTATTATTTATGTTTTAAGCCTATACTTTTATATATTATTACTAAGTTGTTTTACCAGTTGTTTTACTATTAATTTTAGTTCTATATCTAATTTTCTCTTTGCATATGTCTTTCTTATTTTTGAGCAGACTCAATACTATTTGCTTTAATTTACCATTAAGCTCATTTTACTAAAGAGAACAACACGCTGAAGTTAGCTTCAAGATTCGGAAGTTAAGAAGAAAGTTAAGGGGAAATTAACTGAACATGCTGACTGACTGTTTGTTCATTGACTGTCCGTTTTTTTGTACCTCTCATTGATCTAAAATCATTTTATGCAGGTTTGAGAAGTCTACGTTTAGTGGTTTCTGATCTAGACCTGGTCCAAGGTGGTCTAGATGTGGAAAAAAATGTGCCTTTTTTGCATTTTTACAAATACAATAAAGGTTATACAAAACTAATAGTGGGTCTCAGACAAAGTTAATGTTTGACCTAAAATGTCTAGAGTGATTTTACATCAATAAGAGGTACAAAAAATGGAAAATCAACGGACAAACAGTCGGTCAGCAGCATGTTCACTTAATTTTCCCTCTTAACATTCCCCTTAACTTCAGTGGAAGCTCTGAATCTGAAGCTAACTTCAGCGTCATTTAAAGAGAAAGGCGGCAGAGGAGGATATGTATCATCAACCAATAAAACATGATAAGGACTTAAAATTAAAAAGTTTAAAAGTTAAAAGTTTAAAAGTTTTATCTCTGAAAAAAGTAGCAGTTAATTTGATCAGACTGACCTAAGATTCCATGACTTTGTCCACAAAGAGAGATTTCAACACACAAAATAAATTGTATTGATTTAAATACAATTTTGTGTGTTTTATTCAACTTTTGTACACTCTTGGTGTTCCCGGTCAAAAACGACTGGTCATTAGAAATGAATGGGGGAGACGATAATTAGTGTATAAAAATGAGCTCAGGTACATCCTCATTTGTCAGATGGACACACACACACGCATGCATGTGCACATACACACACACACACACTTTGGGTGCCCTGATAGAGTTTCAACACCTGTTCTCTCACAGACAGCTGCAACGTAGTTTCAATAATACTGAACTTTTCTCGTAGCTTTGGTATTTAATGCTTTTATGATTCTTGATTATATATTTGATCACCACACTGGTGAGGAGGAGAGAGGCCAGGAAACTGGCAGTGAGGATGGATTAGAGGAGGAAGAGTCAGAAGCTGAAGATGACACAGAATATAATCCAGAGCAAGAAATAACTGATGTGAAAACAAGAGTAACGTGCCATAAATGCCAAGGTGCATGCAACAATCTGCACATATTGTCCAACATGTGCATGAGAAAAAACACCACTTGAAGTTTGAGTTAACCCCTCCACCATGTTTAGAAGCCTGATTTTATATCAGTTAGAAAAAAAACTGATAGACTGATGAACATTGTGATGTCATGGTTCTTGTTAGTTGTTGTGGTAACTTCTTCTTTGAAAAAGACCACTCGACAACTTGCTGTTGCTCATATGAGCTTCATCTATAACTTTCACTTGTACACCGAGGCTTACACTGCTCAAAATGTGAAACACGGAGGCAAAACAACGCGAGAGGGAAAACCCCGGGAAAAAGCATCTCTTACAAACAGCTACTCTGTAGCGGATTATAAGTATTAAACCTATTTTATAGAGCTCATATTACAACAGTTGTTCTTTAATGTATTAAGATATTGATCTTGGAATTATTGTGAAATTGTTAAGTGTAGTGTTGGGATAATTTCCTTTGTACACAAATAAAATCTTCCCGGTCACTTTTGACCAGGAACACAAAAGGTGTTACTTTATGTGACTGTTTAAAATTTTAAATGGTTTAAAACAAATGTTGTTGGTAACTTTGACCCAAAGTAGTCTGTGATAAACAGTATTCTATGTTTCATCTGATTATTTCTTATAAACAAAATAATCCAGAAATTATGTTTTTTAGAACTTGAATTCAAGATGTATAAGCTCAGATCAATGAGGCATACAGGCCATGAATAACAAATAGAAATTCAAAACTTGTAATGTTCACAAGAATTTAAGTTGATAAAAAAATCTAACAACAAATACTGATAATATATGTATTATTATAGTTTTTATGATGAGTCATTTTTGACTGGGAACACAAAATTGAAAAACATGAAATGAACACAACATGAGGGTTAAACAACCCTGACAAATAAAAAAAAAAAGACCAACTTAAGGTCATTGTCCCGACACTTGGCACCTCACTGTGAATATTTTTGAAAATTAATAGGATGAAATCTGCTGAATCAGCCTGTCTGTTCTCCTATTAAAGAAAAAAAAAAAGATAATGGCGGATTGTTGACGGGTTACTGAGTGACAAAGCGGCGCTGGCCATGGCCTACATATTTGTGTTTGTTCAATAAACGATAAAGTCCCTCATTTCCTGGCATTAAAGTAGGCCACCTCAGCACCACAGAGCCACAGAGAGACGAAAAAAAGAAAATGTGAAAAATGCATTGTTGGGGATTAATTGGTGTCCACAATGAAGAAGAATAAGAGTGGATGTGTGTTTGTGTATGCAGGGTATAAAAAGTGACAGAAACTCAGGCCGAACTCTAAATTTTCAACCTCTCCTTTTAGTTTCAGCTTAATTAATGAAAAGAAATTAAGTTGAAGAGTTATTTTAAAAGACTTTCAGGAGTCAATTAAAGAATAAATTGAAGGAAGAAGAGCTATGATCACGTATTTCATTAACGAGCTCCTGTGTAAGTGTGCTGCAGAAGCTCAAACTCATCAGTCACCGTCCGTCCATGAAGACAAACGGACAGAGTGACTTACATCATGAACTGGAGTCGCTGATTAACACTCCTGAGTTAAAATGTCAGAGGTCACAGAGGAGCAACAGACTCCAATTTCAAACTGAGACAGTGAATTCCTGTTAAATAACCTCTGCTTAAAGGCCAATTCAAAACTCGTCTCTCCAAAGTTTATTAAGATGATGTTTTATACAAAGATTGATAAAACCTGCGAAAGATAAACCTCTTTGTTTCTGAGTGCAACATGACAGGAGGCAGTTTTTTTCTTCATGTGGAGATTTTTTGCTTCTGATGTTCTCAAACAGCAGAAAAGTTTCCATAAAGAAGATTAAAGAGGATTAAAGAAGTTGCACTTGATGAATGTTCGGCTGCTTTGTTCATGTTTCTCTATCGCTCGCTCTGACTGAAACATCTCACAGTGAGATCTCCTCAGCTGCTGTTCATTAAAGGTAATTTCTTTGTTGCTTATGATTAATAAAGTCACTGACAGAACACAACAGACAACATTTACAGAATAAATCTTCAGGTATGCATATTTTCTTGCACGTTCACATTCATCTTTCCTCCATTTTAACCTAACTTTTTTTTAATGACAGCAAAAGGCTTTATAACTGTTGCCGCTGCTCCCGGACTGAATATGTGGAGGTGCATGAATGTGACGCAAGCTGTATCTTCAAAAAAAAAAAAAAAAAACACACGTAGCCAGCAAATCTTTTCTTGGAGAGGTGACGACCCCTCGTCGACCTTTACTGCACGGTAAGCACTGCAGCACAGATATGAATATTATATAAGACTTGGGCAACAGAGAAACAAAAAACGTTTTCAGAAATGGGTCATACATGATCGTTCACTCAAAGGAGAGTCATCCTGGTAAAACCCGACAAAATAAGTGTGCACAACATCTGACAGAGATACTGACGAACTGTTAAATAATAATAAGAAATATCAGCGATGACAAGTGAAAATAATTACATCTCAACAAAAAGCTTTTTTTTTTTTAAAAATCCATCTGAAATATTTTCAAACAGATTTTTTTTTCCATTACGCTGCCGTCCCACTGTATGACCTGACACAGTTTGGTCACTTTCACATAAAACACACCTTTGTCAGATTAACACAACACAAAAAAAAAAAAAAACTTCTGACGTCACATTATCCTGTTTGTCCGAGTCCCTCCTAAAACCTCTCCGTCTTCCAGGACTTAGACTGTGTCTTTTTTGTATTCAGCACCAGGATGCTGACATATTTTCCAGTCAGTGTCTTGTTTAAAAAAAATCAGGACGTGACGCGACTGCGACATGCAGCTCTACTCAAACAGATGCTCGGTGAAAAGCTGCTTCTGGCCCCCACTGTTCCTCTGGACTCGTCGTTAAATGTTGAATAAGGAGCTTTACATAACACTATAGTATAGATGCTCAGCGAGAGTGAATGACTGACCCAGATCGGATTGGTGAGTTTGAATGGGGCGAGCTGCTTGACTGTTGCTCGGTAACTTCTGGGTTTGTGCCAGTTTAGTTTTTTTAGCTCGAGACGTCTCACCATGGCAACCTTACAAAAGAGAAAGTGGAGTGTTTAAAACCAGCAGCTCTGGAAAGGGGGGGTTAGGATGCTGCCAACATTTGTGGCACTTAAATAATAAAAATCTGATTCTCTACATGTCCGACTTTTGGAAAGTAATATTAATAATCTTTCAACACATTGTTGGGCGCAGCATTGATTAGATCGCTCCTAAAGATTTCTAGATTTCTCTGTCATATATCTTGGTAGATTAAAGAAAGATCATTGCGATGCATTTTTGGATTATCCCATCCAAAGTAAAACAAACACACATGCGACAGCCTCTAGAAGTCTAAATAAGTTACAGGAAGCTTCTTTCGACACCTTCAAACTTAACGAGCCATCTTTTAAAAGAAAAAGGTCGGAGGTAGAGGAGAAATCTGACGTGTTGCATGTGTAAGCAGATTTACAATCACTGTAGTTACTTGAGTAATCGGGTTACTTGAACTCATGTAAACGTAATTTCCACAAACAAAGCACTTAAACTAGAACGAGTACTAGGAAACGAATGGCACATGAGGTCATCCACATGAGTACCGTAGTGCAATTGATCAGCTGTTTTCCATTTCTCTGAATCTCTGAAGACTGAAAGTTACAGATTTTGTGAATATGCAAAATTTGTGCAAATTCTAAAAAGAGAAACTTCAGTCGCTAAACGAGGAAGAAATTATGTTAAATCATATTTTGGATTTTCTAAAGAAGGGATTTCCAACATTTTTCCAATGAGGATAAAAGCACTAAGAGGTGCTGATTATAGCGGGACATAATAATCTATAAATATTTAGCCACAATCGCTGAAATGTCTCAATACTCAAACAACCAATCAGACTATTCAATGACTTGTAAATGACAGACCATCCAGAAGACGGCTGATTTTCCCGTCCTGCTTCGTCCTCTCTTCAATGCCTGCCAGCTTATTGTCTGTCTGATGGCTGCCACGACACAACGTACGAGAGCCAAAACGATCACCGAACTGTCGATCAACAGCTCTGGTTCGACTGAATATATAATAATATTATTATATATTAATATTATAATATTACGACATTTTAAACTAAACAAAATCAGTTGTGCTGCAGCCTTTTGTTCAATAAAACAGGCAGCAATGTCAAAAAAAAAAAAAAAAAAACAACACATGATGACAAAACTTCAACTTCAAGACAATCTACATCTCATGATACTCGATGGCATTCTTCTCCCAGCAAAGCTTCATATCCTGACAGTATGCTGCAAACAAAGCAAAATAATAGAAAACACTTTCTCTACGCCTCCGTCATATAAATATATATATATATATATATATATTAAAAAAAAAAGAAACACCAAAGCAGTGAAGTCAGAACTGACATACAACAGAAAATATTAAAATCACACATCTCAAAACTCTAGTGTCCTCCGGAAATCTTATATTCCAATCTGCATTTCTTTGCTGTTCTTTGCTTTTTTTACCTTCTGTCTTTTACCTCACACTTAAACATCATACATATTAAATACTCAAGGATGTACTACTGTTCATTAAATTGTAATTTGAGCATCTTTATAACCTGAAATTGAGCCTGATTTTCTGCTCAGCTCACATTACGTCTACATTTTAAAATTTTTTGTGAAAATATTTTGAGGATATTTTAGCAGAGATCTCTATGCAGGTTTTTTGGGTGAGATGTTGTTTTAGATTAGACAGAAATCCAAGATGACATGGGCGCAAGATGACAAAGATATTTATGCAAATGTAACCAGCTTAATGTTGTTTTTCACACTTTGCCTTGTTCAATGAGCCTTTATTTTACTGTTCAGGGAGTCACAAAAGTAAATATAAGGTGGGCAAATACCTGTTACTCTATTTCTAAATAATAATATAGATAATAACTACCTGAGCAAACCACCAACATATAATAAGGTAAGAGAAGTTGACTATTTTGGTGATACAAGATTTCTAGAGAACACGTTAGGATTAAATGTTTTCAATGTTACATGACCAGAAATATTTAAAGTTTCCTCCATCAGGGTTGTCTCATAATAAAACAGTCCATGTGCAAATTAAAGGATTTGTTTCTCTCTCACGGTTGCATTGAGAAGTTCCCGTCGTATGTGCTGCAAATTAAAAATTCAACATCGGCAAACTGAGTCCAAACCGGACGAGACAAACTTCATTACAGTCCGTAATAGTTTGATCCACCACAGAGATACATAAGGTGCGTTGTGGAGGACAGATAGCTTGTGCCGCTAATGGTGTGTGTGTGTGTGTGTGTGTGTGTGTGTGTGTGTGTGTGTGTGTGTATATGCACAGGCTGGTCACTCCAGGCCGAAGCCCTCAGCGTTGGAGATGGCGATGGTGAGTTTGTGTTTGAGCTCCTTCCTGGTTCGATACGGAGGAAGACAGATCTGATTAAAGCAGGTATGAGAGATCGGCAACCTGCAGAGAGAGAGAGAGAGAAAGAGAGAGATATATACTAAATTATACTAAATGCTTAGAGATTTACATATTAGCTCAAACGTTCTTGTTTTATATGAACTCACTAACTGAAACTGGGAGCTTTTTGGTCAGCTGTGTGTGTGTGTGTGTGTGTGTGTGAGAGAAAGCACAGCAGTGAGGCAGATGGGCCTTTCTCTGACCCAGATTCAGTGCATCAGTGCAACAGTGCATCTTATCTCCTGCAGCTCAGAGACTGCAGTCTGTTCAGCAGAAACCACAAAGACGAGAGAGAGAGCGGTTAATACTTCACTACAGACTTCTCGTCTGTAGACTCTCTCTCTTACTGTGTCTCTTTCTTACTGTGTGTTCTTAAGGACAAATAAAAGTTTCCAATGTCTGAGCAGTCTGATCTGTTTTAGGAACCCACCAGTCAGTCGGGACGTCAATCTTGGATATCTTGAAGTTGAGGTCGGCCATTCCTCCGACAGGGACGCGGTCACTTCCTGTGGCGAAGTGGAGGAGCTTCTTCTGCAGCTCCAGAGGGAAGGCCAACACCACGTCCCAGAAACACCTGGTGCAACACGAAAAATACCTCTATATTTGATATTTGACATCAGCACTGTGACTGCAGCTTTAACGGAGGCGGTCACTTTCTCCTGACTGAGTCCTGTTTTCTACTCTGTTTATGCACGTTGGTTGAATCACATTGCATTTTATTTATTTGGTGCATGTTTGGAGGATTACTTTTACTTTGACATTAACACAGACACACAGACAGACAGACAGGAAGACAGAGACAGGCAGACACACACAGACAGACAGGCAGACAGACAGAGAGAGACAGACAGAGACAGACAGACAGAGACAGGCAGACACACAGGCAGACACACAGGCAGACAGACACACACACACAGACACACAGACAGGCAGACAGTGTTGAAGTTGTGTAAGGTGGCTGCAGCTGCTTGTTGTCGGTGCCATGCAGAGTTACATTATCTGTGGCTGACAAGTGTTGGCTTGTTATCCTTTCTACTGTGAAGAAAAAAAGACTGAAGGATGTCTGTGTGTGTGTGTGTGTGTGTGTGTGTGTGTGTGTGGTGTGTGTGTGGGAAAGGGAGTTACTTCCTGTTACTAAATGAATGCCTAGCATGCACACCACTTAAACTCTCTGCAGACCATCAGTCAGTCATCAGTGACTTTCTCTTGAATTGAAAGAGCAAACTGTGGTCAACTGAGGGGAAACAAAAAGGCCACAATCTTATTTTACAATCGCGAGCAGAAACCGTTAGTCAGAAACCGAAGACAGAGGACTGAAATGTCTTTGTTTAAAATAATATTTCCTCTTTATAATAGTTTGTGTGAGAGAGTCTGATAAAGGAAATGTGGTGCGGTTTGGCTCAGTATGTGGAAGAGTCGGTCACTTTCAGTAAACAGGAAGTGCAGATAGCGTACCGTACGGTGCTGTCTGCCTTGCTGTATCCTTCATACTGAGCAGCTTTCTGCAGAGCGCCCATGTCGAGCTCTGGACTCCCACACACCAACATCTCCACCTCCTCCGGCCGCAGCAACTGCAGAAATGAAGAGAAAAATAATCAACTGACAGAGCGACACATCTGTAATATTGTGCAATATGTGCAACTGAACTCAAAATGGCTTTTTGAAACTGAGATTATTGAGATTTTTATTTAGATTTTTAAACTGTACAACATCCCAATGCCTACAGAGACCACGAAAACAGCTGGATGCACGCAACATCAGTTTTTTTAGCAGAAATTCCACCAAAACACAACTCGTCAAATGCAACGACGATTTCCACTGCTCGGTGATGAAACAGCAGCACCAGTAAACCAGCAGCAGAAACAGGAAGTTCTGCCTCATTAGAGCTGCTGAGCCCAGCTGATAACACAAGATGTGTGTCAAACTGTCAAAAAGTCTACTTCAAGGGCGTTTACGCAAACGAAACAATAGCAAAAAAAAACTACAACATACACAGACTGAAACTGATAAACACATGACTCACACTCCAATGAACCACAGGCCTGCCTCATCACATCCTGACATCAGACGATGTGGACGTGACTGAAGGGGTGAATGCAAACAGCACTGACTGACAGACAGACACATGCAGACAAACATTACATTAAACTTTAATGAACGTGGTGTCAAATAGCGAGTGGAGGAAAGAGCGAGTCATGAATCAGTCCTCAGCTCATTTTAGTATTTACAGTTTAGATCATCTCGTCCCTCCTCTGACCCAGATCAGGCTCTCTGCAGGACAGACGGATGGTTTGACTGCAATTTATCAGCCACCGGTGACGCAGAGTTATTTCAGTGTGTTTGCTGAAACAAACACTTCAATAGACTCAATCCTGCCACGAACTAACCACACTCAGGTGTGGGCGGGGACTAACAGTTGATATTATTCCCTCCATCCATCTTTCTCCGCTTATCCGGGACCGGGTCACGGAGGCAGCAGTCTGAAGCAGAGATGCCCAGACTTCCCTCACCCCAGACACTTCCTCCAGCTCTTCCTGGGGGACTCCCGAGGCGTTCCCAGGCCAGACCGAGAGACATAAGTCTCTCCAGTGTGTCCTGGGTCTTCCCCGAGGCCTCCTCCCAGGTGGGACATGCCTGGAACACCTCTCCTAGGGAGGCGTCCAGGGGGCATCCGAAAACAGATGCCCGAGCCACCTCAGCTGACTCCTCTCGATGTGAAGGAGCAGCGGCTCTACTCCGAGCTCCTCCCGAGTGACCCTGAGCTTCTCACCTTATCTCTAAGGGAGCGCCCAGCCACCCTGCAGAGGAAACTCATTTCGGCCACTTGTATCTGCAATCTTGTCCTTTCGGTCATTACCCAAAGTTCATGACCATAGGTGAGGTGGGAGCGTAGACTGACCGGTAAATCTTCACCACGACGGGTCCGGTACACCGATGACAGCATAACTGCGGACGCTGCACCAATCCGCCTGTCAATCTCATGCTCCATCTTTCCCTCACTCGTGAACAAGACCCCGAGATACTTGAACTCCTCCACTTGAGGCAGGACCTCTCCACCCACCTGGACCCGAGGGCAGGGCGCCACCCTTTTCCGGTCGAGAACCATGGCCTCGGACTTGGAGGTGCTGATTCTCATCCCAGCCGCTTCACACTCGGCTGCAAACCGCTCCAGGACATGCTGAAGGTCCTGGCCTGATGAAGCCAACAGGACAACATCATCTGCAAAAAGCAGAGATGAAATCCTGTGGTTCCCAAACCGAGACTCCCTCCGGCCCCTGGCTATGCCTAGAAATCCTGTCCATAAGGATTATAAACAGGACCGGTGACAAAGGGCAGCCCTGCCGGAGTCCAATATGCACTGGGAACAGGTCTGACTTACTGCCGGCAATGCGAACCAAGCTCCTGCTCTGGTTGTGCAGAGACCGAACAGCCCCTAGCAAAGGGCTCATGGACCCCATACTGCAGAGCAACCCCCACAGAATACCACAGGGGACACGGTTCAGAATGCCAAGACAGCCCCACAACATCCAGAGACTTGAGGTACTCAGGGCGGATCTCATCCATCCCCCAGGCGCCTTGCAACCGAGGAGCTTGCAAACTACCTCAGTGACTTTGGCTTTGGTGATGGACGAGTCCACCTCAGAGTCCCCAGCCTCCGCTTCCTCAGTGGAAGGTGCAAGTCGGTGGGATTGAGGAGATCCTCGAAGTATTTCTTCCACCGTCCGACAATGTCCTCAGTTGAGGTCAACAACTCCCCACCCGCACTGTAAACTGTGTTGGCAGAGTACTGGTTTGCCAGAATTTCCTCGAGGCCCTTCCTGGCCTCACTGAACTCCTCCCAGACCCAAGTTTTTGCCTCCAGGACTACCCGGGCTGCGGCTTGCTTGGCCTGCTGGTACCCGTCAACTGCGTCAGGGAGTCCCACGGTGTCCACCACACGGGTTCGAGGGGCTTGCCGCCACGACAGGCACCAAAGACCTTGCGTTTCAAGAAGGGGTTGATATCATTCATTAATTAAATTAAATGTGTTCAACTGCACCACAAATAATGTTCATCCAGAGTTATTTACATTTTCTTTTACTCTTTTAAGGTACTTCAAGCGAAATAAAAAGTCTGAAAGATACAAGTGAGAGATATAAAAAAGGATATAGCACATACATTATTATCAGTATGTCATGTGTGACTGGATGCATGTTTGGACTCTCTGCTGTGTATATTTGGGTCCCTCAGGGCCCCTTTAAACCTCTCCAGGGTCCCCGGTGTTCAACAGACAACAACATGATCAGATTTGAGTCAGCAGGTTCAACTTTTTTCACCGAGAGTTAAACATTTGACCAAAGCAGGAAGGCAAACAGAGGGAACTGCCCCTTTTTTGGGACAGACGTCTTCTTCATCGTCCATGATGGAGACAAAGAAGAAGGAGGAGAGATTTAAAAGATCAGATCACAAATGTGTTTTATGTTCTATAACTTCCTACTGAAATACAACAGGAGGTCAATAAAACTGTTTTCAGTCTTCACAGGAAGTGATGCATTTTATATCAGTCATGTTGTTCCAAGAAAGCCGTATTACAGTTTCTTTTTTTTCAGTATTTCGCATCATATCAAGTCCATGTGACCTCCATCAGTTTCATTTAACGCTTTAACAATCATCACAAACTAACGAATCGAACGTGTGATATTTTTGCAAACAACAAGCAACTTTCTCCAGTTTCCATCGACCCTCATCGGACTCACCATGAGCGCATCAGAGGCGCACACGCTGTGGAAGCCGTGGTAGAAGGCAGCAAACTGTTTATAAATGGATTTATTCAGCAGGAAGTCGACATAGAGCTGGACATACTCTGCGGTGGGAGAAGAAAGAGAACAGTGTGATTTTTTTTCAGTGTTCCATTACAAACTTTTACCCGTTTCGCCTCCAGCGTTGGCCCGTCCATCGGACACGCAGAGGGACACGGGCAAGGAGCTGCTCGATGGAAAATTAGGTTTTATTGAGAGAAATAATGTTGACTTTCTTAGCTCGACTTCGTCCTCTTAAAAAGAACAAAGAAGCTTTTTGAGCTGAGCCAGCTTTCTGTTGCTGCTCACATCAGAGGAGGGCTTAAACACAACAACAGTTTTCTTTAAAGTGCAGAGCTGAAACATCAGAGCAAAATGTTTGTATTTAAACTGACCTAATGCACAATGCACCAAAGAGCTGTATGTTATAGTCAGTAAAGAAATCATCAGTGTAAATACGACATCAGCTGTGCTTGTTCTTGCAGGTTGTCGGAGCTATTTAACCTGAGGGGAATATCTACGGAAGACGAGGACGGACAAGCTTGCAATTCCTTTATAATGAGATAATTAACCAGTGATCTGCATGATAAGGTGTTTTTCTCTTGTTCCTTGTGATGTCTGTGTGTTTATCTCCAGTTAGTTTCCATCAGCAGGTGTCTGTAGGCTCTGTGGAGATGCTGTGGGGGTCATTATGTACAGTGGGATGGCAAACAGGATGAGCTTAATAATGTCTTCATTATTTCTATATAATATATATAACGGCTTTATTTGAGCAGCTGCTGGCT
>CM041544.1:24429773-24494773 GCA_023238725.1 Scortum barcoo | reverse complement strand
AAACGTGGATTAATAACATCTGGAAACACTCATCAACAAGGCGCTCGATGTGAATTTGACCAAAACAAATAATCAGCGGAGAAAAATGGAGTAAACGATTATTAAGACACTTAAGTGTTTAACTCAAGAGCTAAGGAGCTAATTTATCCACAGAGGTGTGTGTGTGCACAGCTGAAGGCGAGCACACCAAGTACAGACTAAAGAAAAATAAAGAAATGTAATTAGCATATTATCTCAATAAGTCTGAAATAATAAAAGGATTGCACCACGGAAAAACACTGTGATAAATAAAGTGCGACAAAAGTTGGAGCAGAAGACAAAATGCTTGTTGAGTTTTGAGCTGACAAAGCCGAACATATTAACTGATGTTAGACTTCACTTTCATCTGACAGCGACACGCAAAGTCAAATATAGACTCTGCAAAGATAAAGGGAGGAGGGGAGTGAGAGTGAAACGAGGTGAAAAGTTTTACTCTGACGCCCTCTAATGACACGAGTGTGAACATGCCAGAGAGGGAGACTAAATGATTTAGTTTAACTTGACTCTTCTTGTAGACTTCTTGTAAAGAAATACATGCAGAGTGAGGGTGTATGTGCAGGTAAATATGCTGTCAGTGACTTTTGGGGTTGAGTTCTCCCTCTTCTTTATGGCTTTATGAGTTTTTATTGCCCCAATTAAACATGCATCAACAAGCAAAATAAATAAATTAATGAATTAAGATGATGCTGACTGATTGCAGAGTTACACTCACTTAAACATTTAGACCTCTGATCTTGTCAGACACGTACCGGCATGATCTGCTGCAGGTCGTCTAAGGTGGCAGTTGCCATGCCAACAAGGGCATTTTGGTCACATGGTACAGTAGGTGGAGTGAGGAGCTTCCTGTAAGGGAAAGAAATTTGTTTGATTGATGACAGCAGGATTAAAGTCAAAATGTGCGATCTAAAGTAGACCTGGTGGCAAAATCCTCCTTTTTCTGTCACACTCAACATAGCTGTCCTAAAAAAAAAAAATATTTCCAAGGTATGACGGATGAAACACACGGCCACACCTACCTGTAACAGTAGAGGGGGAAGTGGATGTCCAGAGCGATGCTGTTGTAAACTGCTAAGCCCATCAGCTGATACCACAGCAGGTTAAGGAGGAAGTCACACAAACTGTGGATGTGTCCACATAAGATGTTTTATTTCCATCATCGACTCGGCACAGAGATGATGGTTTGTGTTCATCACTCGTATGCAAGTATTTGTTTCTATCTCAATACATTAGCTGAACATGACAAAGTCACCATCATAGTACGTTGAAATCCATTTTTTTACATTTTGGTAACACACACTTACAGAGTTCACATTTTTAAAACTCTTCACACAGTCAGAATAACAGCAACCAATGTGGACCAGACTTTGCATCGCTTTTCTTTCCTTTGACACAAGATGGAGTCACATCTTTGAAAATTTAAGAAATTCTCACTCAAGCACAATCAACATTATATAAATTTTTCAACATCACATAAAATCACAATAAATTAAACTGCAATTAGTTCAATTCTACTTCTAAATACTACTAAATAATGCATCCTATTGTGACACACAGCACAGAGCACCTGTTTTCTTTCCTTCTTACCTATAATGACCTCTAAAGATTCAAGATTTAAGATTTTATTATAATGTGCTCCCTTAAACAAAGCTCAAAATATTTTGGAAAGAAAGACCTCACGTACAAAAAGAAAAATAGATATAGAACTAAAATAAAGAATGAACTTAAGTAATTAAATAAAATAAAGACCTGACTGCCTGGTAAAGTATTAAAGACTTCACCAGGTGTTGAAACGGGGGCAGGTGAGGTGAAATCATGACGGTTTTGTAACTGTGCGGGACGATGTGGACGGTGTCGCTTTCCTTCCATCTTAACTCTCCATAACCTTTACTCCAGACAGGAACTATTTTCCTCGTGGAGGTGGAAGGTTTTACGAGCACCAGCCACATGATCAGATGTCTCTGTTGGACACAAAGAGAGCGGAACGTCTGCAGAAGATCCTTTCCAGAAGACAAAGCTCAAAAGTACTGATGTATTTCTAGATCTTTAGCTTTCCTATATAACTATTTATACTGAATAGTGATGCAGGAAATACTCTACAATGTTTTGTTGAATGATTCCTTATCGATCATTAAAGTCTATAATCATAATCGATTATCAGATCAGTTTTCTGTCATTTCTGAGTTTGGTGCTGCTGCTACGTAGAACATGTCGCCGTGTTTCCATTTTAAAGACAAAAGAGACAAAAGAAATCAAACCACCGATTCAAATCGTGAGGTGACTAATTGAATAGTTTTATGGTGTGTTACTGGAATTAATTTTATTTCATGGACTTAGAATTACTCTATAAATACATATTGAAGCATATTTCAGCATTTCTGATTTCTTTCTGTTTCATAAACTTTGAGGAACCACAGTCCAATAAAGAAACGTCTTTCTTTTTGTCTTAATGAGATGATGGTTGGTTGGTTTATGCTAAAAAAAATTAAAGATACTTCAAAGATAATAGTAATAAACATTATAATGTGATATGTTAGTGATTGTATAATAAAGTTTTCCTGTTGGGAGATGATGTTCTGACAGCAGAGTTGATCCTCAGATGTTTCAGATGTGTTTGTGCTGAACAGTTTTAATAAAGTGAACTCAGAGAGGAGAAATGTGTGTTACTAATTATGAAAAAAGAGGAGTATAATCATTGTAAACAATCACAGGAAGTCTCCGTTTGGCCTTCAGCAGCCACACAAACTGACTCTGCTAACGTGACGAGTTCAGTTTCCACCAAAAACACGAAGCTGCAGAGGTCGAACAGAAGCTAACAAAGGTCCTTTATACAGCAAAACACCAAAATCCAACACAGATGAGCCGGTGAGGCCGATGAGCCGGTGAGGCCGATAACAATCATGAGACAGAAAACAGCAACAGAAAGAGCGCGTACAGAACAGAAAGAAGACGCACACACACACACACACTTCCTCTGTTCAGTGTGAAATGTGTGTGTGTATGTGTGTGTGTGTGTGTTTGAGAACTGAGAAAACACTAACCAGTGTTTTTTTTTTTTAATGTCAACTAAATGACTTCATTATATAACTTTTGTGTGTGTGAGTGTGTGTGTGTGAGTGTGAGTGTGTGTGAGTGTGTGCGTGTGTGTGTGCTGTGGGCTGGGCGGTGGTGAGATCATGTACTGAATGTCCCATCCACCTGCATTTTTTTTTTTTTTTTTAATGTTCAAGGGGTGGTGCTTTTCCTCCGACCCACACACACACACACACACACAAGTGTTCACAGCTGCCACATGTGGCAACCATATGTGGAGTAATTGTGTGTGTTGGTTGGTTGACTGTGTGTGTCTGTGTCTGTGAACTGAACATTACTGATTACAGGTAGGTGACACACACACACACACACGAAAATAAAAAATAAACATCAACTGTACTATTACCACAACTATTAAGGTCATTAAGAAGTCAAACACACACACACACACACACACACACACACACACACACACACACACACACACACACACACAGATATCAAAGAGTGTGTAACAGAGCAGCATTTAGAGGCGTTGTTTGTATATCTTCACTTTACAGGACGGGCATGAAGGACTCGCTCACTCTCTCTCTCTCTCCATTCATGCCCGCTCTGTTTCACATTATATCTCCTTTTTCTGCACATTTCCTTCTAATCCTGCAGACGGATTTGTACACCAACACAAACCGAGAAAAACAGATCAACAACAGACAAAGCGTTTATTCATTTTACAGTTTTGAAACATGCTACTGGACGGACGGACGGGATGAATTTAAACATGTCTGTCTGTTGTTTCACCTGTTTGATATTTTAGGTTAAATGATCACCTGTCAGAGGATTTTAACTTCAGTGACTCTTGTCCTCTTTTCACAGATGGTGACATAAATAAATGTACATGTTTCAGTTTCGACCTACAAATTATCGAGAGAGGCTGCTTGCAGTTACTGAAGCATGATGGATGTCCGCTGATATCGAAATATTTGAGCTGAACTTTCGATTGTTTTAGTGTTAAAAGTTTGATTTGACAGATTAATTAAACTGCAGTCTTAACTCCAAACATGTCAACATTTAGCTTCTCTTGCTTGGGTTTCCTAAAGTACAACAGCTTTAAGATTGATTAAGATTGAGATGTAAGAAACAGACAAACCTTCACTGTGCTTAAAGGTGCTTTTTAAAAATCTGATAGTGTGCAGAGTTTTAGTCGTGAATCTACACCAAACTTTAACATCTTGTTTGAAAAATGTTTTATGACTGTTCATGACTTTTTAAATTAAAATTATTTATCAGTTTACCTTCTTCAGGCGCTGCTTTCTGTACAAGTTTTATTACTGTTTTAATGTTGAGCTCCTCTTTGCACATTCTCAGATTAATTTGCGTTTAATCAAAGTACCACACAGCAAACATATATATATATAAACATAGAAATACAGTTAAAACTGCACAAAGGGAAAGCAGGAGGCTGTGTTTCATTCTCCTCATCTCTTCATCTCTCTTTTCATCTCTTCTCCTCTGCTCTCTCATCCATGTTTGTTTCTCTTTGTTTACATCTGTTTATACTCTATCTCCATCTTTCAGCCCCACTGCACCACTTTGTCTCTGCTTTTCATTTCTCTCTCTCTCTTTCTCTCTGTTGCACATTTTCTCTGGAGCCTCCCTCCCTCTTCATCTCCATGGTGACGCAACGCTACCATGACGACTAAACAGGAATGAGGGAGATTGATAAATTAGCTCTTAGCACAGCGCACATGTGGAACATGCGTGGAACACCCAGGAGCACATACACACACTTTTACAAACATACACACACACACACACTTTTACATACACACACACACACACACACACTTAGACACATGCATTAACACACACATTTCCCAATCTTCCTTTTCTCCATCTTTCCTTTTTCCCGCTCTCTCCATCTGACTATTTTCCTCAGTACAAACACACACACTTTTCTCTCTCTCTCTCTCTCTCACACACACACACACACACACACACACACACTAACCTGGCGAGGAGCAGGCAGCTATTAGGTTATATAACCTTTTGACAGTTCCCAGCTGGCTAGTAACTTTGGATAAAGTGCTGGATCGTTCTCTATTCACACAAGCTACACACACACATAAACTGAGTGTGTGTGTGTGTGTGTGTGTATATATGTATATATGTACACACCCTCTAACAGATATGCACACACAAATATGCACAGTCCTGAAAGCACATTTTACACACTGCTGAGAGAGGAGCTTCCCTGCAGTATCTGAAACTGTAAAAGTGAGAGTATTTAAATGTTTCTCAGAAGTGAATCAAATAAACGTTCTGGCGTTCGTGCTCCGTGTGAGAATAATAACACTTCAACTGAATCAATAATATCAATAACAGCAGCTGGTCGATGGCTCGGGGCCACCGGAAAGTCGTGTCAGGACAGAAAATTTATACGCTCACTGTTTTCTAATCTAAAATGAGACTCAGGGTTTGTTCTGGTGAGAATTTTAGCTGTTAGTGTTAAAAAAGAAACCAGTGTTAAAGTATAAAACAAAATGGAGGTTTGCTTCAGGTGAGACAACATGAGGTGGACACATGGATGTCTAACAACGTAGGTGCACTTGTTGTTGTCGTTTAAAGTGTTGGGAAAATAAAAGCCCATTTCCTGTTCACACAAAATGCAAGACGATGAGAAATGTGAAGCTGTTTGAGGTATGCTATGAGGTCTTTTGTGGAGAAACTGCTGGATGCAACGCCGTCTCCGAGAAATCACAGGTATACTGGTAATCTGAAACAGGAAATATGTTCTTAAAGAAACATAATTCCACCTGATTATGTTTTTTTTTAACATTATATGGAAATGTTGTTTTTAACATATCGTGACAAAACTCAACTTTCAAACAAATATAGTTCAACTGGAAGTATATTTCATGTCTGCACCATGTTTTTTTCAAAAGTCTTGCATTGGGAAAACATGAAATATCACATCATTTTAACACATTACGTGCCACTTCCATATAATGGGGTGTTAAGAGGTCGCTTATGCATTTCTGAGATCAGGTTGTTGGTTTTCCTACAGTCTCTCTTGGAAAATAAGAAAAACAAGACTTCTGAAGTCCTGTTTAGAAACTCAAACAACTTCGTCGAAGTTGGAGAAAAAAATCATGACTTTTCATGATGCAGAAAAAAGTGAGTTGATGCAGGAGATATGATGTGTTTACTTCGTTAACATTTAAGCAAATTGATCTTTCTCTAACATTTCTTTCCTACGACTTCTGTGCAGGTATCAAGTATAAATGTTTTGAAATTTTGCACATATTAATTAGCATTAGTATTCTGCATTAAAAATGAGGAATGTATACCTTCAATTTAATGCTTATTGCACACGATTCACAGACCCAGATGCTGGATGTGCATGATATTTAGGCTGCTGTTTTTATTACAGTTGAAGCACGGCTGAAGTTGTAGGTCTCGACTTTAAAGTACAAAGAAAAGAGTAAAAAGAAGAGAAACTAAAGAAACTAAAGAAACAGAGAAACTGGAGTCCTGTCTCGATTTTAAATCAGTCAAATAAAGTCTGTTGGTGGCGTTAGCTAGTTTGATCGAACATCGACTGGCTGCTCGTAGCCTGACAAAAAAAAAAAAAAAAAACTCTCGTCTTAAAAAACTGAAGCTCTGCCGGCTACGGCCTCTGGAGCCTGCAGCGTCCATTATTAAAAAACACGGCTGCCAACGTCTTTTACAACACTTAGTCGAACACTCACATTTTCTGGACATATTTGTTACGTAAGAGCGCGTGTGTGTGTGTGTTTGTTTGTGAAATCACTGAGGCGGTCTTGTTTTGCGCGAATGTCTCAGTTTCAGACTTTGTCCATTTAATTTTATTCTGGGCTGAAAAGAGACGTATTTAGTTTGAGATACATTTGTTCAGTGTGCACATTTACAGAATAAAAACACACATTATAGTATCTCTTTCTCCTCTGTGGTTTAACATAGAGGAGTGCTATAGTTGTGAGACGGGGTGAGGGGGGGTAAAACAGAGGGGTGCCTGTGTGTGTGCCTGTCTGTACATTACACACATACTACAGTCTGAACATCCACGACACAAAACTACAACGAGGAGCTGAGAAACCACTGAACTTTGAAAAATGAGGAAGTAAGTGCTTAACAAGCTGTAAAAAAAAAAAAGACAAAAATGAAGAATCTTGGATAATAAAAGTCTCTTTTGTGTGTTTTTTTGAAAGGATACAGTCCCGACCAACTGAAACTCAGAATAGTTGTCACACTTCCAACTGCTGAACCAATGACAGCGCGAGTCCTTCATGTAGGTGAACATACCTGAAAAACACACCAAAAAATAACCAGTCAGAATTTATCAGATTAATAAATAAACCAATGAGGCAAAAGGGTGAATGAGAGACAGATGGAGTGATGGGGGAGGGAGGGGAGGAAAGATGGAGACGAGGATGGAGGCATAAAAAGTTGAAAGTGGCGGTGAAACAAAAGGAAGAAAAGGAGGATGGCTGAAACAAGAAAGATATTAAAGCAGAAGTAGGTATTTAAAAATAACTAACTCAAGTTTGCTAAAACTGTCTCTGTCCTGAGAGTAGAAAATGAGACAGATAATCTGTGATAAAAATCAGACTCCTGCTGCCTCTGAAGGACATTTGACAAGAATCCACCACACCTGGGTCAAAACAACCAATCAGAGCAGAGGTGGAGCTCCACTGAGCGACGTAACGGAGGATAAACAACGACCGAACAACCAAACAAGGAGAAAACAACCATTTACAGGAAAGAGACGTAAACAAAAGTCGAGCGATAAAGAAAAATTGAGAAGGTAAGCTAGGTTTTCAAAATAAGAGCACTTACAGTTGGTAAGAAAAATCTAAACTTGTTTTTAGATTTAACGAAGGAAGACAAGAGAAGAAGAAATATATTAAATTGGATAATTATGAAGAAACAATGCTATGAGAGGAGGATGAACCACAACTTTATAGTTATGACAGTTATGACATTGTCATAACAATAATTTAATGGCAAGAATAACTTAAAACTGATATAAAGTCAATGACACAGATTACAACATTACTTTCTGATTAGCCAATAAAGCTTTTACAAACTGTGTCACTGCTCCAAAGTTAAGAAATCTGGAAGAGCTGTGACATTTATTTCCATCTCTTCTTCACCGTGTCAGCATCTAGTTTGTGTAAAACGATTGTCAGAGCGATGATAAAAAAGGATAACGAGCAGGTAGCTGAGCAGAATAAAAACCTTTTCCAGCTCCGAGCGAGAGGAACAGCAGCGGTTTGTTCAGAGCGGAGACACACATCTGGAGCGCTCACATCTCCCAACACCAGAAACCGACACCGCTTCACGCATAAAAGAGCCTGTGTGTGTGTGTGTGTGTGTGTGTACACCTGCCTGTGTGTGTGGTTATATGTGAGTGTGTGTGTGAGGCAGAGTCGGGGCTTTCCCTGCGCTGCTAATGAGGGGAACACAGCTTTCATTGAGTGTGTTGCTTTGGGCCGACATCCCCTGGCACCAAAAACACAGACGACCGCGGAAAGATGGAAAGACGATGGAAAGAAAAACCCGACGAGGAGAGAGAGAGAGAGAGAGGAGGAGAAGAGGCAGATGCACAGACAGACGTTTGCTTCGTTTCCACTCAAGATTTTTTTATGCAAATTTCAATGTACTGAAGGAGAAAGGTCGATCTGAAACAGCAAATCTTGGAGAAAATTCTGTATCAATATAGTAAAAGATGTGAGAATGGTTCTTGTGGTTAAAGGAAACTGGAGCAACAGTGATGGAAACACTTGGACAACAACTTGGATTTAGACGAAAATAGTCCGAGGCACAGCAAAGCGAAGGAGAAAATCAGTTTGGTTCGACTAAACATCAAAAGCTAATGTTCTTTTCCAGTTTTATTAAACTTGACTGATCGATTAAATATGAAGATACACAACAGCAAAGAAGACAACATTTGCAAACACACCTGCAAAGACACACCAACGTTTCAAAGTCAACAGACACCTCGGGCTGTTCTGCAGAAACCTCTTACAGTGATTCAACTAATCACTAAGAGATTCTCATTTAATTGACATTTGTGTATTTATCGCATAGATATTAACGTCTAAATGGACAGATTTGCTATTTTCTTCTGCCTTTTCTTGCACAAAGGGCCTGTTTGATTACATGACCGGCCATTATCGTCATTATCAATATCAACTTGCAGAAAGCAGCTTCGATCACAGGCGCACATTTGTTTTCCATCACGACTGCTGCATCTCATTGTTTTTTCCTCATATGTTGTCATGTACGAAAAGACCTGTAACTACTACTTTATTACTTACTTAAAAAGCATTTGCACTGGAGTGATTCTACTCCAAGATTTTTGATCCTTATAAGCGGTTTCCACTTTATAAAGGCACAGAAGTTTTTGACGAGCATGTTAAGATTAAAAAGATCAGACTCATGATGTTTTACAGTTTTCTTACTGTCAATAAATCCAATGAAAAGATCAGACTAGCGCCCCATGTGGATTCATTCATTCGTCGCTGAAAGTAGTCCCCAACAAATGCACTGTTTCTTCCTGTTTGAGTAATGTTTTATAAATAAAAACAGCTGCAAGCTGACTTATGAAATCCTGATATTGTTAAAATACCAAAATGTGCAGTTATTGTAAGTATTGCAAACTGACTGCAGCTGATCTGTGAAGGAGCAAGACACAAACTTTTCAAGACTACTCAAAGGATCATTATTTGGTGGACTGTTCCTTTAAAAATAAAGAGTGGAGAGAATTGAAGGCAAACGTCTTTTCTTTTTTTTCTTTAAACAATCAGAGAAGAAGAGAGGAAGAGAAAGAGACAGGAACACACAAGTGAAGCAGAGCCACAGAGATACTGAGATAATTAGAGTCAGACGGTCAGTAAACTGAGAGGAGAAGCAGACGGAGAGAAGACGACAGTCATAATACGAGCTGCTCCCGTCTGAAATGAGAGTTTGTCGTTGAGTTTCCAAAACCAACACGCAGCGCTTTTTTCAGCCATCTGACACTTACTCCTGCTGCAGCTCCACTGACCTGAAAACTCTCAGCGTTTGTCCACTGAGACTTCGACCTAATAAAAATTTACTTTCCATTTTTATCCAATAAAAATCTGATTTTCTTTCCACTTGTTTTCAATAAAGTACGGCTTCACTTTCCATCGACTTTGCATCAAACCGGATTTGTCCTCCAGATTCTGAATGTTATCTGTAGTTGAAAAAGGTCTCAGCTTTTCCATGGCCGAGGCCGTTTGATGAACTGTAGCGTGTCTCACCGTAGTCTGTGTGGAAGATCTGTCGGACCAGCAGCAGGAACCACTCTTTGGTCAGACCGCCCATGTCGAGCCCCGCCTCTCCGACGAACGAACGTTACCCGCAGCTTCTTCTTCAGGTCGCACCGCTTCCTCGTCAGCTGTAGAAAGACGAGAGAAAACAAATTCAACAAAAGAAAAACAGCCGACTTGTTGCATACGAACTGTTAAAACCGACAAAACCGACAAACTTCATCTGTTATGTCGACAAATGAACTTTACAGTGAGGGAGCCGTGTGGACGAGCCATCTCCAAACTGAAGACATTTGTGCTGAATCACACACACAAAAAAAAACTGAGACCAAATTCTGCATGTATACATATGTATATGTATATGTGTGTACATATATGTATACATATGTATATGTATATGTGTGTGTACATATATATATATATATATATATATATATATATATATATATATATATATATATATATATATATATATATACACACACATACATATATACACACACACATATACATACATATACAAATATATTTTAACAAAACTAAAGGAGTGTTTAAAGGAGCCTTTCAAAGCCTTTCAAATCCCAACAACGACCAGCGAACATGCATGATATTGTACCAACTTCCTGTTTGGAGAAAATGCAAAGCAGCAGTTTGATTTAAAAAAACATGAAACAGACGTGATGAGAAAAAAAGATCGCAAGTGTTTGTGTGTGTCTGTGTGTGTGTGTGTGCATGTGTGTGTGTGTGTGTGTGTGTGTGTGTGTGTTCAAAGTGACCTTATCATCCAGCGAAAGTCAGCTGAGGAGTTGTGCTCGTCACGTACTTTAATGTTGAGGAACAAAAGGTTCATGTCCACTCTCTGCCTGCGAGAAACTTTACTGACCAGGCTTTGCTGTGAAACAACACACACACACACACACACACACTTAAAGTCTGTAGACGTGCATTTGTTGTTTGTGTACATTTCTTAAAAAGGCAGTTTCTGTTGAGTTAAAGTCATAATCTTGAATATAGTTTAGTGATAATCTGTAATTGGAGGTGTGTTTTCAGACTTTGCTCAACTTTCAGATTCAAGTTTCATGGTCTGTAATGTCGAGTGTGTGTGTGTGTGTGTGTGTGAGTGTGTGTGTCTCACCCTGGCCTGACTGATCATCTGTTGCTCAGAGTCTTTCTGGATGATGGCTTTCTTCACCACCGTGGAGAGGATGAAGGGGAACTGACAGAAGGAAAACCTGAGAGAGGACGAGAAGAAACACGAAGCTGAAAAGGATTTTTGTTATTTTTTTTTTATCTGTTTTGTTATAAAAACACTTCATTCGCCAAAAAAACTCTCAAGTGTTTCCGAAAATGAAAGGCTGTACCCAAAAAAGCCGCCTCTGAGCAGAACTCCTCGCCGGATCGTCTGAACCGTAAACTCTGATCCGTTTCCTTTATCGCACGTTAACGAGCCGTGACGCAGCGTGAAACAGACTTCACGGCTTCTGAAAGTGTTTCCACGGTTTCCTGGATAAAGTGCAGCTGTGGGAGCGTTGCTTCGTCTCCACTCGGGAGGAGATGCTCAGCCCGACTTCCAGGAATCTTCAGAAAAGGAGCTACCATCACTCTCGGTCACGGGGAAGCGTTTAGTCGAGCTAATGTGCGTCACATCTGTTAGCATTTCTGGGCCTTATTAGCAGGCGAGACCAAAGACCGCGCTCGCTGGGAAAAGTTACTCCTCGAACTCTGTTTCACCGCTTCATCATTTATTATTCACTTAAAGGCAACGAGAACAAACCAGCTTCTTGTGCTCATTATTTGCTGCTGAAGTGATTAGTTGATTAATCGCTTCACTGAAAGAACAGAAAATTGAACTCAAATGTGAAGATTAGTTGTTTTTCTCGACAAATCTATTATACAGCACTGAAGACAGGCAGAGGGGCTTTTTTCAACAAAGAAATTACCAAAAAAAGTAGTTTATGATGCAGAATTTGGTCTCAGTTTACCAGAATGTGGAGACGTTCAGTCATTTTAGAGAAAGTCAGCCAATAATCGACTCTACGCTGCATCTCGATGTTTTGTTGAATGATTTCTCATCGATCAGTAAAGTCTATAATCGATTATCACATCAGTTTTCTGGAGTTTGGTGCTGCTGCTACGTAGAACGTGTTGCTGCATTTCCATTTTAAAACCGCGAAAAAGAAATCATAGATAGAAAAAGATGCAGAAAGATTTCTGACCTATTGGAGTTGCCGTAGTTCTGCCAGGTCCGGTACTCCTCCATGAAGTCGATGTGCTCCAGAGTGATGTTGTAGAAGTCAGTGAAAGGCATGATGGGAGGAGAGGAGACGCTGTTGGCTGCATCTGAGGAAGAAAGACGAATCAAATGTGTTGTTACAGTGTTATGAGTGTGTGTGAGCGTGTGAGCGTGTGTGTGTGTGTGAGACTCACTGAACAGGCTGAGCACTTTGGTCGCGGAGGGGATCCACCACGAGCACTTGGCCAGAGGAGGAAGTTCGTCCGGCTCTGCAGGAAACAGTCGGGTGGAGATGAACTGCAGGAGGCGCTCGACCAGCTGCCTGAAACGCCTCGCCGACAGCCTGACACACACACACACACACAGAGTTAATATTGGTTAACATCAGCAGCTTGGCAGCGTCCAAACTGCACCGACTGCACATATCCTGAAATATACACACACACAAAAATAGACATTTACACTCAAAGAGAGGAAAAAATAGCAGCGTTGGACGGAGAAATTGGGTTTTTCGATCCGAGCAGAAACACAACTTGTAATTTGAAGCAGAGCGCTTGTAAATCATCGCCACAAAAAGGATGCAATCTTCAGAGCTGCTCACTCCGGCCGGGACGGACGCACAGTTTGAAACTATGAGCTGCTTAAAAACTCCAAGACTGGATTAAACTGGATGAGGATTATGTGTTTGAACATATCGGACGAACATGATAAATTAACATGAAGACACACTAACGGAGCTTAAAAGAAATATTTTAATCTGAAAGGAAACCATCATTTTCTCTTTCTGTTTCTCTGTTGATCAAGTATTTGCTATATGAAAATACTTTAAATGTGACGATACGACATCAAACAACAAGTAGGATTAGATCTGAATTCATCATCCTTTTAACTGCAGGGCTGCGAATCGTGTAACACTTGAAAATTCACAAAATTAAGACTTCGACTGTAATTCTTGACATTTTCAGCACTTCCTGTCACAGATTTAGGATCTCTGCTCTAACAGTGTCTTCAGCTGTGTTTGGCAGGCAGGTCGGGCTGCAGACTTCATCAGTGTAAATTTGTGCTCGAGTCTCTGACAGATTTACTTTCATGCTTGTTAGCGATGCCACACAACTGACCAGGTTTGGACTCATTACAGTGATAATAAACGTGCAGCATATACAAACTGCTGCGTGACCTCTCTGCATCAGATCGGAGAGAGAAATCGACAACGACCATGGGAAACAAAAAAAAGCAAACTGCTGCAGTTCGTCAGACTTTGGGGTTTAGAGAGAGATTCATCAAAGCTGGAGGCTGCGTGCGATATTTGCATAGGGAAAGCGAGCCAGCGAAAAAGTATTTCCAGTTAGAGATGGAAACACTTTAAATTTATGCTCCCACTTCTCAATCAATCACTTTCTAACACCGCAGCAAAGACGAGATGACAAGAGCCGATCCGCCTCCGCGTCCCAAAGTTATTTACAGAGCCCAAAATCACAAATTTCTCTCAGAAGGTTTTACAATCTGTTCAGCATACACACTTTGACTCGGACTGGACAAACAAAAACAGCGAGAGATCGAGCAGAAACAACACGAACACAAAGAAAGAGACGTCTTTGCTTTAATTCAGCTGAAAAATTTCATTTCTGTCACATTTTAAAGGGTTAAATTTGATGTTGGTCAGAAAACACACACACACTAACTTACTTTTTGAGCCAGTGAACCAGGAAGTGGTGGTCGGCCTCGGACAGAGCTGCAATCTGTCTCAGCAGGTGAGCGTAGATCACGTAGGTGCTGGTACTCGAATACTGGGGGTTCTACACACACACACACACACACACACACACACAGAAATGTGTCATATCGGGACAAAGCCAAACACACATTTTTAGAAACTGCTGACTTGGATTTGTTTCTCCATTTCTTTTTCTTCAGCGTTTTAATTTTGGTCATCAATCAACGGCACACATCAAAAATCCTCTGTGCATCTTTTTTTATTTATTTATTTATTTTATTTATTAATTGTATAGTTATATATTTCATTTTAGTTGTAAAAAATAAAATTACAAATGTTCAAGAATGTACACTGGCAACAAATGCACGTCTTTAGGTCTGTATTTTATTTCATTACTTTAGTATTATTTACCATTTATCATCTAGTTTTTTGCTGTGTGGATTTTTTGAGAATTGTTTTAGGGAGCCTGAGACTGAAGAATTTCATCGCCAGCGACTCGATGTAATTTGTTGTGCACATTACAATAAATTCTTGAAATATTTTTGGTTTATTACAGCCTGAATCATATTTTCACGTACTTACATAAGCAAGATTAGCATTTTATTCAAGTTAATAAGTGAGATCTGAGAGCACGTCATTAAAAAAAGACGAGGTCAAGATGATCCGACATGTTGGAAATGAACTTATTAGAAGGAGAAAATGAGGGCGACAGAATAAATTCACCTCCTTGTTCTCTCGTTCTCGTGGTTTCTTACAGAGCTCAAATAAAATCGAAACATTCTCGAAGTGTAATCACGTTTGTCAGCTCTCCTCTGTGAACACGCCGTATTAGTGTTTAGTACGAGACGCAGTTTTGGATAGAAAGGATCATGGGAGGAGGACCGGTCCAGTTCTGGTTCAGTTCTTCAGCTGTGACTCACTTCAACTGTGAGAACACGACGTTCTGCGTGTTCGACGGGCGTTTGGATGCAATAAAAAGAAAAAAAGAAAACAAATGACACAATAAGTGATGTGATCTCAAAGAGCTGAACTCAGTGAGGACATAGAAAGAGGAGGAGCTGAATGTGAAGCTGTGAGAGGAGGGAGAGTCATCATCAGACAGGAAACCAGCAGTCCTCAACTCCAGCATGACCTCACCCTGTCCCAGTCTGTGTGTGTGTGTGTGTGTGAGAGTGAGAGTGAGAGTGAGAGAAAGTGTGTGTGAGTGTGCGGTTGTGTTCTCCTGAGAGTTGGAAGACGAAGCGAGTCCTCAAAGTCAAATGGGACAAAATCAGACATTTGTTTGGCCTCTGTCGGAGTGTGTGTGTGTGTGTGTGTGTGTGTGTGTGTTGATGGAGCGTGGAACCACAGTGGAACTACTGTAGATTCCTGTCTTTATCTGATTCTAATTCCCGAAACCATATATGGGAATCAGACTGGAGAGAGGGAGAGAGAGAAAAGGGGGAGAGAGATGTGACGAGCGAGGCTGTGGAGGGAGGGAGATCAAAAAATAAGACCAGAGAGGATCAAAGAAGGATCAAAGAAAGAAACACACAAAAAGAAAGACGAAAAATGGACAGCAGAATAAAAAGAGACAAGAGAGGTACGAGAGAGCAATGATGAGAAATGAAAAATGAAAGAAAGAAAAAAAAAAGAAAAGAATAAAAACCTGTTGTCTGATCCATTAAATATTAAATTAGGAGAAAAATGTAAAAATTTTTTACTTATTGACTGATTGACTGATTGTGTTTATGGATCAAAATCAGCTTTACGATGAGAATTTAAAACAGCAAACTGACTTCAAACACACCTTAAAAATGAAAAACGATTTAAATCAAACCTCTCCTTTATCTCATTGGTGTGTATCAATACTATAAGTTATACAATAATAATACATCTTATTCGTCATTTATCTAACAGGACTGTCTTATTGAGTCTTCAGGAGTTTCAGTCTCACCTGGACGAGGATGAAATAAGCTCGCAAGTCGTCTTTTGTCCGAGGCCTGAAAAACAAAACACACACAAGCCGAAAGCTGCTGTGAAACGACGCAAGAAAACACAACCAACCCGAGAAAATAAAGGTCGAACAGGTTTTTAGTTAACTTATTTGTTGATGAAATGTTGAATATTCCTTTAAGCAAAGAAGTGACAAATTGGTTGGTTTTGTTCATGTTGTTTGGAAATGGTGTAGAAGATGAACGGGATCAAGCAGAAAACTAAAATTTCTCAAACTGATCTTGAAAATGAAGTTTAAAAAGTTTCCTCACCCTTTCCACTCCCTCAGCAGGCTGTTGATGATCCCTTTCAACACCGACTTCTGGATGTCCTGAGGCTAAAACACACACACCGAAACATTTTCAACATCCAGGAAAAAAGCAGAATCACAAACACAGAAAGACCGGCCGCCATGTTTATCTTCCCTTTATTTAACCAGAAAGGTCGCTGAAGATCTCACAAGTGTTTACTGAAGAGTTTCACGTTTGAAAAGCTGTTTTTTTATTTACGTTTACCGACTGAACTGCGTGTTTCTGGCACCTCATCAAATCAGCACGTATGTGAAGTTTTATAGAACATATGTTAACTTCTACAGATGCTATAAACTCTGTTACAGACTGGACGTCAGGATAAAATACATCCTTCTTCATCCAACTTCAAACATTTCCCAGAAGCTCAAAGGACTGAGGAGCAGTTTCCTTCATGTCCTTGTTTTGTAGGTGCGTTTGAGGCCTGATCTTTCTGCTTACTGTGCCGAGCAGCGCGTCGTAAACAGCGTTGACGAACTTGGCGTTGACTCCCGAGTCATCGATGGTGTTAAACGATCCGTTCGCCTCTCGCTGGGAAAGGAGAGAAGGAGGAGGAGAAAGCGTGAGAAAACAGCGAGAACAGAGAGAAAAAATGCTTTCCCATCGTAAAAACTGTTAGGGCGTCTGGTGAAATTTTAACAGCATCTAAAACTTTTTTTCCACAACAGACTTTCAGCTGAGAGACTGTTTACGTGTTTTTACCTTGAAGGCGGCGTTAATTTCTATGAAGGAGTCGAAGGTGGTCAGGTAAAACTCTCGGACCTCCCTCCAGTCACCCGATTGGACGGCGCGCTCCACGTCCTCCCTGAGAGAAAACAACAAAAACAAACACGAGGATTTGAGCGTCTGTTTGTTTGAGTTTCCAGCATCGAAAGTGACGTTTGATTTATTTCCATCAGTTTTGTGCGACTCACTGAAACTCTTTGGTGGTTTTGGTTCGCAGAGGGATGACGGGGTCGGAGGGGAATGGGGCTTTGACTTCCGGGGGCAAAGTGTCGATGGAGAGACGCTGTTTCTGACGAACATCACTGCAGATGGGAGGCAACTCTCTCCCTGAGTGAGAAATACACAAAAAGACGAGAAAACCCCCTTTAAATGAGCCTCTGATGGAGCAGGGTGGAGAAATCAATCAAAAGTTCTGACTTTACATCAATAAAACAAAAATAATCTTTATCAGCTGTTATTGATTTGACTTTGATGCTTCTTTTAAATAAATGTTCAACATTCATCTCCACACCGGAAAAATTCACAGTAACCAGAGAGGTAATAATGAACATAAAGTCTGTTCATGTTTATTATTTAATTGGTTTAAACGTCATAAATCAATCTATGCCAAATGTAGTCAAGAGGTTGAAAATCCAGAGAAAAGTTGCTGCAAAAGCCAAATGATTTATTCAAGAGACATAAAGAGGATTTAAAGCATCAACTTTAAAATGCTATAATTCTCAATAAAGAGATGAGAACATGAACATTATGACATGAACCATCTCAGTCGTTCATGTTGTCACTCGTTAGATTTAAGGAGCATAAAGATTCATTCATCACTCGTATATTAATCAACTAATCAAAGCAGACAGCTCTCTGATAGAAACATCAAACTGAGGATGACTGCGTTTAACTGCAGAGAGAAAAAAGGACAAAATCGTGCAACAGTGAACTAAACCAACTGTTTTTCCAGTTTCTGTCTGAAAACACATGAAGCGAAACAAACAGAGACATCGCTGATGATGCTGCATCTGCACAAAGACAACAAAACACACAAATGACAGCTATTAACCTCAATCCGTGTGTAATCACAGAGGCCAGACACACACACACACACACACACGCTTCACCCATCCTCCCACACTTCTGACCATCCATCCTCTCTCTTTATAATTAGACTCTCCCATTGTATCCGTCGCCACGGTAACAACAGTCAGCAGACGGTCTGTCCAGATGCATTGTGGGTGCTCGCTCTGTAGGCGTGGCGTGGACGGATGAATAAATAACTGACAGCGTGATCGGGCGTTACATCACAGGAACCCAAACCTGTTCTTCCTGTGCTTGTCCTGAGGGTGGCGCTAGAGAAAAGGTCGCAGGGTCTTTATGATTAAAGTGTCTGGGAACATTTGGGAGCAAAAATTGGGCGTCAAGAAATTTTCGTGAATCTTTCCAGTAAATTTTGACATTTCTGTGCACAAATATCAGTTTAATGGTGGAAAACTCACAGACTCAATTTAAATCTTCTCGATTATTTATTGGTAATGATTTGAATGAATAGCGACTAAATTGTTAAGTATATTTTTGTTTAATATGTTATTTTATGGTTTAACCTTTAAAATGTTTCAATTGATCTATATTTCTTTGTGTTTACTCTGTTTAGGCATGCCGTAAAAATTTTTTTTTTTGTGAAAAGTGTCACCAAATAAAGAACATAATTTATTAAACAGCGTTGAGAACACAATTAATCACACAAAACACAGAACAAACATACAAATAAAAACTTTGTATTTTTGCATAAATGAATTTTCCTTTTGCAATGATTTATAGAAATATACTGTAAAATCTATTTAAAACAACAACAACCTATTATGTTTAATGACATTACTCCAATACTAAATCCATGGTGGAGTCTAATATCTGCTCGTGAATCCACAAAACAATAAAATTCATCCTCCTGTGGTCATGATCGTCCACATCGTGTCACGGAAATCCAGCCGTTTGCTCTTTAGATACTTTGTCACAGATCAAAAGTGCTGATTTTGAGGAAAAAGATGTGATGTTGGAGCTACAGTAGGTTCAGCTGAAGTCACAGGTGATAAGAGGAAAACAAAGAGGTGAAACTGCTCTTAACCCTCGTCCATGTTTGCACCTTTACCCCCTCCTCCTTCTCCATCACGGCTTCCTAATATCCACTGCTTTGTCAGCTCTGTGCGTCATTCAATTTAGTCCTGACACCAACAAGCTCCGGTCGCCATGACGCCTTTTAATCAGGAGTCACCTTCCCCCTTCACCCTTGAGGACGACCTCTTTCCCACCTGTCCTCGTTCTCCTTTCATCGAGGTTTACTTCAGCAAATCCTTTGATTTCCTTTCACGACGAGTAAGAGGACGACGTCATTGAGTGCCACCCATTAATTGTTACATACATGTTATTGTTCCCCGCCGAGGTTTAATGAACGAGCCGTCCACTAACCCATTAAGATGCAATATATTTCATTTAATTTCAATGAGGTTGCTTATTTGTTTCAGTAAAAAGAAGCAAATAATATGCTGTGTTTACTGCTGTTTGTTTGTGCATCATATTTATTCATTCTTATTTTAATCATCCAAAGTAACTGAGTGAGCATGAATGTCTGGATCTGACTATTTTTATGTGTCAAACACAAAATGTCAATGCCACAATCCACGGTACAAATCAGTTTTTCTTTGAGGACGTTAAAGCAGAACCAAACTAAAGAGCTTCAAATGTGACAGTAAACGTGACATTATACAACTAATTTAGCTCTTTTCTCGTTGATCTGATCACTTTATTCTCCTGCAGACTCCCTGCTGAGATCAATAAAGTTATTAATCTTTTTCCATAACACGTTGGGCTTCGACGCGTGTTTCTAGAAAAGGTGTCGTTGTTTTCTGTTTCCTAAAAACGAAACTCAGGCGCTCAAAACCATATTTGACAATATCAAAAAGGAAATACAAACCTCCTGTAATACTTTACAGATTAAACAGCAAAGTGTGGTGATTATCCAACAGGCCGGACGACCGCAACAGGCCCGAGGAACGCTACACTATCTCATATATGTGTGTGTGTGTGTTGTGTTTTCACTTTCATATGGTTTTCATTTGGGGCAGAGGTTTGCATAATTATTCTGGCATCAGTAGCCGTGGTGACAAAGCGGGCTGGTGAGCGCTCCGCTGGGTCTGCGTTCTCACGGCAGTCAGAAATAACCTCGCCTTTAACAGGAAGCAGGAAGCGCTCCCTTTCATGTTAAAAAAAAATAAACGCTGACGACGAATAAACAATATTGGCGCCATTAAGAAGCCCATCACATGTCGCTCATCTCAGTGACACAGCTTATCTTGTGCTTCACGTTGGGAGAAAACTTAGAAGATCTGAACACCTGATTGATTTCGACTCTTAGATTAACTTGAACGCTGAAGTTAAAATCGAGAAAAGAAACTGAGACTCGGCTGAGTCGCCCCATAAAAATGCCGTCTAATTAGAAGTGTGATCCTGCAATTTTCTGCGTACTGAAGGATTTTTTAAAATGCACAGTCATCAGCTGGAAAACATGAACAGCTTTTCCTCCTCCTCTTCTTCTGCTCCCTTTTCTAGAAACCTTCCATTTTGGAGACGCGAGTTGCCGCTCCGCCGCCGTCGCTCGCAGCTCAACATAAACACAGTCTGAGTACATACATCAAGCATACTGTAAACAGAGGAAGTAACACATCATTACATCCTGGACAGAGAGCGCGGCGTCTCCGAGAACAAAAGAAGGGCGGACGGAGAGAAACATTCACGCTGAGCTGCTTTAATCCTAAATGAACTTCACTGGAGACAAATAAAGAACAAAACGAGGATCTGAGGAAGTTGCCAAAAGATGCCAAATGTTACATATACAACCCTGCAAACATACAGTTTTCTGTGCTCCTTTTTCTAAATACAGATATATGTTAGTATATGTTAAAAAGTCATCTCATATCTGCATCACTTCATCATGAAGGAAAACTTTAGTAAGAAAACAAAAGTCAGTCCATTGGTTGCAAATAAAACCAGTAAAAATGATAAAGACATGAGGTGACTTTTTTACTGTTTCCTTTTGCCAACAGGAGGCCAGTTTTTTTTTCTTTTTTTTCCCGTAAATCTGTTTTTGGGAAAAATAAAACAACGAACTTCTTTGTCTTATTCAGGCTGAGCATCCAGCTGAAACTCAGAGAGAGAAAAGTGCATCTGTTTCATCTCTTAAACGGAGTTTGTTACAGCCACTGACACTTCAATCCACATAATATTGGTTCAGGCAAAATATAACAGCAACTTGTCCCAACTTTTTTTTATTATTGAGCCCCACATTTGCCTCAAGCGGCCCAGTGGGATTATTTCATGTGTTTTAATGTTTTTTCGAGGCTCCTGTGTCCTTTTCTCGCTCCATCTGGCAAACTTTAACTCTGAGTTGAGGAAAAACAGCCTTCAAAGATCAATGTAAATATAAAACGATGGGATTTGTGGTTTTATTTCTTTTAATGCTTCCCTTAGTTTTGATAAACAAGATCCTAAAAATGCTTCTGGTGACCTGACGTGAGGACAAAACAGAAAATAGCTGATTTCTTTTGAACCTTCCCGACCGCTGTTTGATGAAATGATCGTCTCGTTCATTCGTTTGATGGCGTGAACTCACCGTGTCGGAGCCACTGGGTGCTGCTCAGGGTGCCCGTCATGCCGCCGGCCAAGCCCCGCCCACCTGCGTCCCGCCGCTGGTTCAACGTGGAGATGAAGGTGCCCAGAGACGGAAACGGCTGCTTGGCTCCTCGTCCCAAACCCTGGAGCAGGAAGGCGACACCGTCATCACGAGGAAAGAAAAAGGGAGAAAAAAATACATCTGATGGATAAAATCTAAATAAGCAGTCAGTAAAAGCTGGTGACTGAGCAAAAAATCACAGCGAGGAAAGCAAAGCAAAACCTCCGAGGAACTGAGAGGAAACCTTATGGATGTTACGGATGATGGAAATAATTGATTCTACGACACATCACTTTGCTTTGCTGACAAACCACGGATAGAAATCTGAAACTGAGATGTGTCGAGAATCGTTTAATAATCAGATCGATCATGAGGTGACTGATGATTCCCAAACCTTTAGGATGTGATGTATTCTTCAGCCTTACAGATGCACAGACAGTCACAGCGCTGAGACAGTTAACAATAGATGAACAATTAAGGATCACTGAATAACCTGAACTGCATGACTGGACCATCGAGGGGAGAAAATGAACAGCTGAGTTTGAGCACTGAGATTAATGGATGACCAGCTCAATCATTAAAACAGCAGCTGCCACTAGTAAGCTTTTAAATACTTTTTGCATACACTCATAACAAGGTGTGGAAAGGTACAAATGTTCTGTACAGGCCTTTAGGTTCAGTACTGAATGAATACAGCCAGTTCACGTGCAGAACTTATCGGTGTGTGATTGGGATTCAAATACGGAGGGAAAACTTTAACAAAGGATCGGGTTTATTTCAGTCAGTGCTGCACATGCAGGCATAAAACTGACGGCCACAGTTGAACACAGCTTTTAACACCTTAGTGTTAGTGTCACCTTAGCACATCGAACACACTCATTTGAAACAACATCACTGTTAACATCAGCGGGAGAAGGAACCGTGATCTCAAAACAAAACTCATGTACATGTACCGTTACATCCCTACTCATAACACAGACACACCTTTGTATGGATCCCTAAGATCATTTGTGAAGATCGCTTTAGTTCAGATTTATGAAGCTATTTCATTCAGAAGTGCTTTACAGGTTGTTTTTTGGAGTATTTAAGAGATGACAGCAATAAACATTTATTAACACTAACCAACTAATCAGGAACAGTAATGAGATCAACTTGCATGAAGAAATATCTAATAAATGAAATATAGATAATGTAATGTTGAAATTTACTTCACAGAAATTTACTTATCTGCTGAGATATTCACCGATTTATCTGTGATATGTGTGATGAGTAATAATATCAATAATATTGGAACCTGCCAATACACAAATACACAGTTGTAGAAAGTAGCTCAGATTAAGCAACACTTTGCAATTTTATTTATTTATTTGAGGCAAAAAAAGACCCCACATTTATCTGAAAATGATCTTAAATGAACACCAAGTATCGTCTCCCAGTGGCCAACAAAGAAAAGATGACGAGGTCTCTCACCAGAAAAGGAAACTTCTGACTTCAGTCCAGACTTTCAGCGGTATGAACAGACAGTGACTGTTTAACCACAACTAACAAAACATTTAGTAAAAGCTGTCTGTGATTAATCACCCTCTGGATTCAGACGTCTTTCAGGTCTGAAGCTGCAGAGAGCCACAAAGTGCAAGCAGAGGAAGACATGAGGAGGATGGAGGGAGGAGATTAAAAAAGAAAGGGAGGAGAGGAGAAGGAATGATGTAAGGTGAGGCAAGGAGAAGAGGATATGAGGGCGAAAGAAGAAAAGACAAGATAAAAGGAAAGGGATTAAGAAGGGAAACGACAGGGAGGAGAAATGGAATGAAGATGAGAGATGGGAAAAGAAGGAAAAGGAGGGGAGGTGGGCAGGAAAGGAGGAATAAGAGAGGGAAAAGAAAGGAAATTGATGCAGGGAAAAAATAAAGATGAGGAATGAAAAGGGATGAGAAAAACGTGAAGACGACAGATATGAGAAAGAGGACAGGAAGAGGTGGAAGAAGTGAAAGAAGAGACGGAGAGAGCATACAGGAGGAGGAAGAGGAGGTGGAGAGATCAACAGATGCACAGCAGCCGCTCCTGACAGCGGCTAACACACACACACACACACACACACACACACACACACACACACACACACTCTGCAGCACGATGTGTTGAGTGGCTGCAGACCAGGACGACGGTTAATCTGCTGTTTAAAATGAATCTCTTTCCAAAGAAATAAGACCCTGAGGAACAATCACAACACAATCATCCACAAATGCACACACACACACACACACACACACACATTCCTACTGTTTCCATGTCATTTATCATTTTCTCTCTTGTGAACAGCAAGATAAAGAGAAAAAAGGAAACAATGGACAGTTTGTCTCTGCAGCAGTAAAACCAGCGATAGAGGAGAGAGGACACACACATACACACACACACACGCACGCACGCACGCTTGCACACACATGCACATCCACACAACACACACACAGCTTTCGACAGAAGCTCCATGAGAGCGTTAATGAGATACAACAGGTTCTTCTTTCAGAGCGGATCAAACAAATCTGATCTGCACATGAAACGTGGAGCGAACGCACGAATACACAAAAGAAAACTAGACCCACTGAAATGATTCAAACATCATCTTTGAAATCAACACAAAATTCACATGAAGTTCATCTGGAGGTCGCTGAATCGGACACGTTCAAAAACAGAGCAACATTTTTAGCCAAACTTAAAATACACTCATCCATTTTTCATCACCTAAATTTACAATAAAGCTTCTATCGCTTTCATCAAAATGTCCTCAGTGACTCTAAAGGATGGAAACGTTTGTCGGTCGGTCCACCAACAATAAAATATCTCAACAACCATTTCACTGTCTGCAAATTCTGTATGTATGTCCTGACTTTACCAGTAAAATGTCAACCAAACTAAAGGATGGATTGCCATAAAAGTCCTGACAGAGTTCAGAGTTCCCCTTCAGATGAACCGTCTTTACAACCATCAGATCAAAACTTCAAGTTTTCCAATGCTTTGTTTTCTGACTGAATACCTGCAAAACTAAAAACACTAACTCAGACGTAAACTTTTAAAATTGTTCGTCCGCTGTTGGTTTACGTCATCCTTGCACCTTTACGTGATGTGTGTATGATCACACTCCTTTCCCACATCACTTTCTTTCATTTTTGACGTCACAGCCCCGCCCACACCGTCTGACTGACAGGTGATCTCCAGGAAAATGTGGAGCAGCGACATGATAGTGACAGACATCAGTTTAGTTTTCACGAATTAAAAAAAAAAGGTCGTCACCAAATGCATTCTCATAGTTTTACTTAATGAAACGAACACCGACTACGTCCTGGGTCACATCTGACAACAATTAGCAGTTTCAGCAGCAGTTTTCAACTCAGCTGCTCAGTCCAACTCCACTCAGTCACTCAGTCTGAGAGGAAATGCTGTCATCCAGAGAGAAACCACACCAAGAGCAGCTCTCTTTCCTCACACACCCTCCTGTTTCTCTCAGCTGTTAATCTCTAATCAGACTCTGGAGATTATTCTGTGACTGTGTTTGATCTGTTTTATCAGACACGGCTGAAAAAAAACACAGCTTTTTCTAATAATACGCAAACTTAACGATGATTTTAAACTCTGTGGTGTCCAAATATTCTTTTATAATTTACTGATGAAGATGAGCAGGTATTTAGTGACACCAGCAGTCTGTTAAAAAAGGGGAAACGTGTTAAATTCATCATGAAGTTTCACAGATGGCGGCTGAGTTTCGGCACATTCAGTTGACTTCTGGCACCAAGCGAGCAGCAATGAGTTGACTCTTGCTCGGAGTTTGGGGGGTTTAGGCTGAAAAAAGAAGTGAAAGAACCGATCAAAGTGGAGCCAAGTTGATTCTGGTGCGTCTTTCACTGCAAGTCTGGGAAGTGTTTGGAAACCGGTCGTGACAGATTCAGGCCACTGTTGGTCTGTTTGGCTCTCTGGGTGTGAAAGTGGTGGGAGAGAATGAAACCAAACAGGAGAGCTCAAAGAAACCAGACTGAGAATAATAATCAGATTAAAGATCCACCGAGCGAAAGGTTGGTGCAAAGGAAGGAGGAGATTTCTGTCTAAACACACATCGAAAGATGTTTTGCATGTTTCAGTTCTGCTGATGTTTGATGTATTTAAATCTTACAGGATGCTCTCAGTGTATAATTTATTTGAAATTAGGTTAAATTGTCCGGATGATGAGAAGGACCTACAGCAACCAGACAGGAAAAAATCAGCGTCTGAGACGTGAGATCAGATCAGATATTCTCTGACAGATAATCAACTCAAGGAAGGAAGCATCATATCAAATCTCTCTCATGTTTAATTCACGCTTCAGAGATTTACAGATACGCTGTCAGTCAATAAGACGACGATGTGCAGCGAGTTAGGAAAGATAACAGACCAGTTTAAGGTCGGTGAATCAAGGTAAATGTTGATGATTGAACACCAAGTTGAGGAAACTCCTGAATAAATGCCCCAAAGCAGTAACAGAGACCAAAAAGGGAATCACTTGTCACCTTAGGACCAAAATCATGCTGCAGACAGGGGCCTTAAACAATCATCGTTTCCCACCACCGTCATCAAAATCATCAAAAATGGAAGCATGAGAGATCCACAGACTTTAAAAATCCCTGAAACTGTTACTGAGACAGCTGCTGAACCTGAATATAGTGATGTGCACTGCTTCTGTATTTAGTTTTTGTAAAGGATGTTCAATTTACAGTCAGATAAAACAGAGAAGCAGCTCAGCCTCACACTCACGTCCTGATAATGTGATGTAAACTAATTAATCTCCTAAACGAGCAGAGTGTAACCAGATCATCATTTCATCAAAGTCTTGGAGCTTTACAGAAAATCTCATTAAGAAAATGATGAATGATTTCTGCTCAGGTGAAAACAAACTTTCGACACTCAGCAGCTGCCTTTGATTCTTTATTTTCCCGCTGCATGTAAGAGCTTTTTCTCTCCAACTTCTGAGCCCGAATCTCCTCAGATCTGAGCTCGAGGGGTTGGAAGGCTTCTGAGAACCGAGTCCGACCAAAGTCCCGCAGAAAAGGAGCTGCAGAGCTGCAGACTTTATGGCATTTCCAGACACGACCGGAGTCGGTCCGAGCAATGACAGACTGTTTATTGGTCAAAACCATCTGATCTGCACATTCCTGCTCCCTGACACAATGGAGATGACATCAACTGGACCGACGCTGAAACGCTGCCAGTCTGCTGCAGAGTGACACCGACTTTCAAACACACTGATAGAAATAAAAAAGTGAGACGCTCCGACGCTCACCTCCCTGCTAAAAAACAAAAAACCACACCACGATTACATCATCAGACGCCGTTGGAGAGCTGATGTCAGGAGTCATTATGTAAGACAGGAGCATCACTTTTTCCAGCAGTTTTTCTGGTGCTGTCACTCTCTCACACACACACACACACACACACACACACACACACACTGCATGTTAGGAGAGCGAGGTGGGTCAGGAACACATTTCACCCATTTTATGCATCTTATGTTCGAGCTGGAGTGTGTTCATGCAGCTGAAAGAGAAATTCAACGTACAGACGATCAGCAGACCTGAAAACGTCCTAATGAACTGTGAAGTTTTATTATGTTTGTTTCTTTTCTTTTTAATGCAAAACTGTGAAATAAGACAAATAAAACAGAAGCATCTGTGTGTGTCTGTATGGCTACTTCATCATTTAATGTTTTAATACCTTGGATGGATAATATTTCCATACTGGAATCATGTTTTATTGGGTGATATTCTTACTTTCTTAATATTTATACTGATCTTTTTGTTGTTTGATTCAAGCACAAATCGCTTTCTAATCTGAAGTAAAGAAAGAATATAAAAGTTGATCAATGAATGGTTTTCCTCTTTAACATAAACTGCATCATCTACACATCTTTTACTTTTAAAAAAATCACATTTTCTGCGCAGTAAAAAGAGAAACTGAGGTTTTCTTACAGCAGGAGGGGAGCTGTTGTAAATTGGTGGTAGCTTCTCTCTTTCTCTCTCCACTCCTGAATGTTCTCCATCCATCCTCTCTGCGTGGAACAGCGGAAAAACTTGTTTTTTTTTTCCTGGAAACTCTCAGTCCTCTCCTGCCTCGCTCTTTGTGCTCCTCGCAGGGCTTCACATGTTTTTCACCAGCTCTGACCCCCGTTACCTTCTGTCTGCTCCCTCTCTTCACATCAATCAGGGAGATTCACATCCTACAGCGAACGGAGTGAAATCTACCTTCGTCGGACAGGTGAGCTCTCCGTTACGCGCTCAGCCTGACGCGTAAACGTCTCCAAAAGCTTTCGCGTAAAGTCTCCGGTGGAAACCTGAAGGAGCGCCAAGCTGAGCGGGTCTGAAGGGGTTTTAAAAAGACGTCCAGGACGGGTTGCTACCCGCTTCTCCTCCTTCTGTCCCTCTCTAAGTCGTCTGTCGGGGAAGCAGCAAAGCTGCGGGCCGGCGCCATGTTTGGAGGAGGAGGAGGAGGCGCCTGGAGAGGAGAGCCTGGAGACAGCACACACACACACACACACACACAAAGACTGAGATTTACGGGAAATAGGGGCTCTGGATTCACAATAAGAGTGGGAGAAGGAAGGAAGAAAGAAAGGAAGGCCAACAACATCTGTACTGAACTGAACTCAAACAAACTAAAAGAAAAAATAAATAAGAAAGAGGAAATGTTAGGAATCACAAATATGAAAATGTTATGCTTAAAACAAAATTATAACTTTTCCAGTCTAAAATTTGTGAGACATAAGAAAGCAAACATTTAATTTACTACTTCATAACTTTGATTATCTCTGAATAATGACTTTCAAAATAATAAAAATACATTTTACAGGAAAAAACACATATTTTACAGATAATTGTAACTTAACTGCTTAATAACTTAATATAGCAGTCACATCATTCTGACTTTAAACTAAAAATTACTCACAGTGTCTCAGTTTATACCTTTACTACTTTAACATCATTAAATAAGAAAAAAAATCTACTTTCTCAACATTATTTGTCATTTTTTAACACTTTTAGACATTTTTTTCCAAACTGCCGTTAAACATTTAGACTTTATAGACTACTTTGAGTCTTTATTTCTTTTCTAGTTGTTGCAAACGTTTCTATTAACAGATATTTCTGTAAAAGCAAAGAATAGTTTTTATTTCGTAACTGTACAAAACTCCCTCAGAGGGCCTTTTATTTTGGTAGTTGTGGCAGGAAGTGCTTTCCTCTGTCTTCACTTTGCTCCTGCAGACTCTGCAATTTAACTTCTGTCCATAATTAGTGAGAAACAGGATCCGGGCTGCAGGCCAGCTCTCACTGAACATAAAGAAACTGATGTGTGTGTGTGTGTGTGTGTGTGTGTGTGTGTGTGTGTGTTTGTGTGTGTGTGTGTGTGGACTTGGTGAAGTTGAGATCATCTGAACTCCCTCTGGTTTCCTAAAAACAGCATCAGTGTTCCTGCAGGTCTTTGGAAAGCCTTGAAGATGTGAGGACAGCTCAGCTTCAGGTTTTCTGTGCAGCCGCTGTGACGTCTTTCTGAGTTTCAAACAAGGAGGCCAAATATTAAACACACGATAGATCTCAGTGTCTTACGTAACTCTGGACTGATGAGCAGCAAAAACTTCATTTCGTGTGTTCTTTTGGAAACTTTTCAAACATCAGCTTTTCTAAAATAGCTCGAGCAGGTTGAGCTGTGTTTGTTTTTGGAGCCTCAGCCGACGTCCGAGCGCGGCGTGTTTCTCTAACAGCAGATGTGTTTTTCCTTCAGCTTTTTATGGAGTCTGGGCCTCAAACTCTCCGCGGCCTGTGTGCACCTGATCTGGAAACACAAAGCCTGCTGGGAGTTTTGACACGTGGTGCGACGCGCGGCTCCACCCTGGACGATCTGCGGCGAACAGACGTGTCGCGTTCGACGTTCAGGAGTTTCAGGAGTCGTTCAGGAGTTTCTCTTCTCATGGCGAAGAGATTCAAACCTGCGTGTTCACGGTTTACGTACGGAGGGTTGGCTGTTGCATTGTGGGAGTAAGTTATGTAAGAGCAGATGGGCCGCGGCTGACTCATGGATTTATGGGCTGTGGGCTTCTTCTGCAAACACGTCCAGGACAGAGGAGAAGAGCCGGGGAACGAATATATGAGTCAGGAGGTGGAGAGATAAATGAATGAGTGAGCGAGCAAGAGGACGGCCCAGAGGATCATTTTATTTTCTATAATGATTCATAGCTGAGACCACTCAGAGACTTCACAGGTAGATTTATCCTGACCAGACTCTCCTGAGCAAGGCATTAATCTTCTGAAAACCCAACACTGTGGCTGACCTCTGACCTCAGTTTGATGCAGATATGTGGCAGTGTACAGAAGCTGTGTAAATATTTTAGAAATTTTGACGACACCCAAACTTACAAATTTTGACGCTGAATTTCCAAACATTGTGGACAGTTGGAAAATAATAAAATAAATCAAGTTGTAAAGAAAAAAAGGAACAACAGTCACATTTTTCGCTCATTTAGGCTCAAATCAAACTCTGTAAAGATCTTTATTTGTGAAAGGAAAAGACCCAGTTTTGTATTTGAACAGTGAAGATCAAGTTATTGTATTTCAGCTGAACGTGTTTAACAGAAGAAGAAAAGTTTGGTTATCGATTTAAACATTTTTATGGAAAAGTATAAAACGTTGGTCGCGGATCATCGTGAGTCTGACAGCGAACGTTCTTCATCTGAACACTGAAGGAGTCGGTCCGGTTGGCAGAGAGGAAACTCTGCAGTATTTTTAACCCACATAAGCATCACAAGCTGCTGACCCACACAACTTTTTAAAGTCTGGGCACTCCTGGAGAAAATTGCCCTAAAAAAAAAGAAAAAGAAAAACAGAAGCCAGCCTCCAGGTTTTCCACCCTGATCCTGCAGTAGAAAAGCGATGGATTAGATCCTCGTAAGAGGCCGAACACTGAAACTCTGCTGCGTCACTCAGATCCATTTGATGATGTGAGGAGGAGAGGTAAGAAGAGAAAAGACTGAATAATATGTGTTTTTATGAGTTTTAAGTTTTCTGAAACCATGATGTGTTTTTTCTCATGAAATCTAAAAAGACTTCTACATTAAGGCAGCTCTAAATTTGGATGAAAGAAAAGACTCTGAAAATCATTGGTATGTCATTTTCAGTGTTTTAACAAAGATATCTAGACAACTTTTCACCTGCAAGTCAGAGGAAACATCAGCTCAAATGCCTCTTCCTGAATCCTTTTTTTTCACTATAAGAAATTTAAGATTTTGAGTATGTGTGGAGTAGAAATGCCTCCATACAACGGCTGAGAGAGCTCGACAAAAACAAAAGCAAGAGAATAAAACACCTCCAAAAGTCTGACAACACTTAAGTCACATTTAGAGAAAAAAGAAAAGCTGCAAGTGAATAAAACACACTTTTAATTGTGTGTGTGTGTGTGTGTGTGTGTGAGGATGACAGGTTGGTTTGTTCATCCGCTGTGTTAGTTTTTCACTGATGAGAGAACACAGAGGAGCTGAGAGGGAGGAGAGGCATCTGTTGTCAGGAGGAATATTTGGTTTGATTCATAGCAACGGCTCAAACTGTGGGAGAGAGAGAAGAACGAACATCTGGGAGAGGAGAAAGAGAAGCAGAATCCTCTTTTTCAGACCTTTTTGGCAGCGACAAACACACACACCTTTCCCCAAAAACGAAACAGAGGTTACTCTAGTTCAACCCAGATCCAGAGAGAGGAGGAAGAGGGTGAATGGTACACACATTTCCTGCACATGAGGGTGTGTTTCTGCGTCCGGTCTGAACATTTCAGTACACAAACTGTGTCTGAGAGGAATGAAAAGATGAGAGAACAAACAGAAAACAGAAACGAAAGTAGGGACAAAAAATGTGGAAGAAATAATGTGGGAAGGGAAGAAAAATGAGCAAAACACAACAAATAAATAAATGTTCAGAAGCTGTGAGAGAAAGACTGCTGAATAATGTATGTGGAGAAGAAAGAAAGAAAAGAAAGAAAGAAAGAAAAGAGCAAAAAAAGCGTTTTCTTTTTCTCGTGAACAAAGTTTTCTTTCTGAGTCTGAACATTTGTCTCACAGTAATTAACCTTTAATACAGATCACCTGTATCACCAGATCTCTCAACACAAGAGGGCGCTGCTCACCCACAATTCACATGTTCTGCCTTCACCTCAGTTATTATCTCTCACAAAAAGCAAAGACTTTTCTCAGAGGTTTCAAGGTAAAATGAAGTTTATGAGTTTATAAGACGTCAGCAGAGGGATGAATGGATGAACTAAACATCAGACTACTTTTTTTTCCACTGTTTTCCTCTAACCTTAAGAAACTAAGATAATCTCACCATCTCACAACCGAGCAAACAAACTGAGAGCTTCATTTTTCAACATCTGTATGATTATTTGATTTATAAAAGCATTCAGAGGAACAGAAACACGATCTTATCCTCTATTTGACTCTTTCATTTTGGAGAGCTCGTGCACGGTTGCTCACGTTGGCCTTAAAGTCAGTTCAATTTACACCCTCAGAAATAATGAGCTAAGTTTGAATCTTCGGGGCTCGCCGCCCTCCTCAGGTTCAGCCGCCGTCCCCGTCACTTTGAGATCTTCTTTGTACCATCAGACGTGAACAATCTCACCGAACATGAGATCCAATAATTACCTCTGGGGTATATAAGTGTATGTTAGAGGTTACAGAATCTGTGCCCTTATCTGAGTGTGGCTTTTCTCTTGTATGCAGATGTATTTTATACACAGAAGAAGGAACTTATTTTGTGATTAAACACAGTTTTAATAACCCCCCCTGCTCCAGATACAAGGTTTTCATTTGTCATGCGTGTGTGTGTGTGATGATCCGGCCTTGCAGCTCTGAGACTTTCTCCTCCCAGACCTCTATATAGTAGCTCCTTGTTTAATGTGTGTGTGTGTGTGTGTCTTTATGAGAAGCAGTCTGAGTTTTGACCTTGAGACGTTTCTGGAAATTGAAGATATTTTGTCTGGTTCTCACTTATTTTGAGGGTTAATATGTTTTCTTTTTCAGGGTTACGGCTCAGATTAGGTTTTTTTGTTGGTGTGAGCCTCGAGGCGAGTGTGTCAATCAGGGTCCTCCCAAGTATAGACGAACAAATGTGTGTGTGTGTGTGTGTGTGTGTGTGTGTGTGTGTGTGTGATCTCGTCACTGTCCCTGTCTGTCTCTCAGACGTTTACTGCCTCGCATTACCACCTATTTACAGCCTCCTGCTCCTACTGCTGGAGAAATATGATCTAATTAATCACACACATCAAAGTGCTCTAATGCTGGAGTAGTGTGTGTGTGTGTGTGTGTGTGAGGGATGCACCTGCTGGGCCATCTGTGAGTGTGTGTGCTTTAAACACCAGCCCATGTTTGATTCAGACCAATACTGGGAGTGATTTGTGATCATCGGTACAATAAATGGGTCAATTTTAATGAATTAGTATAAAAAGACAAAAAGAGTTTGATCTAAAAATATCTGAAGATTTTAAACACTGGACTGGTACTCGTCATCATCCCCGTTATCAATGAAAATGATGAAATTTAAATTGAATAATCAATAATCATTACACTTTATTTCTGCACATTGTGGTGAATGGCAAACTCATTTTGTAAAGTGACGTAAACTCCTTAAAAAAAACTTCTGATTGACACTTTTTTCATGTTTTGTTTGTTTGTTTTGTTTGTTTTTTGATGTTTTAGTCGTCAATAAAACGTTGTCAAGTAAAAATCGTGAGTGCATTTGATGAATGTTTCCTATAAACTGAACGATTTAATTTTTCTTTGTTGGCTGATAAAAAAGTCAAAACTTATTTTGCCAATAAAACCCTGTGAAAATATTTAAAGTTCAGCCACCCGTCTTCTTCAGTGGATGGACTTTTTCTGTTGCCATGGATACAGTATCATCACAAACTCCATCTCAGGTGAAGTAAAAAAAAGATCCAGAAAATGTAAAAACAGGAGCTCGAGTAAAACTACTGTTTCTGAGATCAACGTTTAGAAGTCAAGCTCGCATTTCTTCTTCATGAGGAGCTGAAACTGAACTCTGTCAGATAAATCATGAATCATCTTCATTGTATTTGTCGTCTTTAATAATCTGTGTCCGATGATGCTCCTTTTGATGCTCTTTATATAAAAACATGATTTAAAGTCTTCAACTTGTTCCATTTTTGAACGTTTACGGTTGTAAAATTGAGATGTCATCACGTGTCAGAGCTCCTCACATGAGCGTGATCTCCGGTATGTGATCATAAACATCAGCTGGACTTTTAAGAGCTGAACTGACATCTAACCTGGCTAACATTATATTTGTAGTATGTGTACTATTTTTACTGTTTACCCTGATGTACTCTGTATGTACTGTGTATGTTCTCTGTACTGAGTATCGCCTCCTGATACTATTATACTGTTACTGTGCAGCCAAAGAAAATCACAGACTCTGGTGAGGCCAAAGGAGCGCTCTCTAGGTCCACATGTCCCAAAAACTTTAGAGATATGAAGAAATAAGTGTGTTTGCTGACAGGAGTGTGTGGGTCGGTATTTAACAGGGGTGTAATGGTTCACAAAAGTCGTTGTTTGTTACGTACCAAGACAAACTGTATTTTTGTTCTTCGTATTCAACAGAGAGCAATCACATATCTGCTGCTATAAAATCTCCAACATGGCACTTGTTATTGCTTGTTTGAGTTATTAGCAAGCAGCTGTTTAAATGCCACGAGGAACTGGGTTTGCTCTTTACTTGACATAAACACTTGGGTGATGCTGTTTCAAGTGAGTTAGCATGTTCGATGTGCTTCCAGCTACAAACCCGATAGCATTTGTACGATGTTGACGTACAAATTTGGTACAATTTGCTTGTTTTTATCTGTCGTCTTTATAGTCGGGAGGGTCTTTAAAATCATGTTCGTCTGTGGTAGTTTTATACATCAATGAGCTGCACTGACTAAATTAAAAACATTTGGTGATTCACTAAAGTTTTTGCTAAAGAGTCCCAATCGCATACCAAAGAGTTCTTCTCGAGAAGTATGTATTTGGTACATGTGCGAACCGAACCAAAAGGCGTGTACTGAAACTTGAAAAGGTTTGAAAACCCAATATTTTCATTTGTACACAAGAAATACCAACTCTAACAAAGATTTCTGTGATGTTTTCTTGATTCTAAAAGATGTATTAACATTTATTTTCTCCTACACTTGACAGTTCAAACCAAACGTTCATATATGCTGTTTTAAATTGAACCGTCTTTCACGTTATTGTAAGTTTTTCTGTTTCTTTAGCTCTCATCATCATGAACTCCTGAAGCGGCTCACATGAACAAAGCACATGCTGCAGACCGTAAAAACTCCCTGATATTTTCCCAGTGTGTTGAAGGTGTATTTATAGTGTGATAAGTAGACTGTTTATGGACGTCTTGCCCTGCACTCGGGCTGAACGACCATGAAGGCGCTGAGCGGCTGTCATCCACACGTGTCTGCGCCGTGTCGCACATTCTGATACGTTCGAGTGTTAACGGCCCAAAATTCACCTGTCTTTATATCAGTGAACTAAAAAATAAATGATTAAAAGATGTATAACAAGTAGGAATACAATCAAAAATGAAACTGATGTGATTCTACAGAGCTAAAAGGTAATCTTGACCTTTATTCCTACAGCTTTTAGTCTCACAGTACAAAGCTCGTTAGTGATCCAAATACAAGACAAGCCCTGCTTTATTTTAGGTTTATTTAAGAGTTTTTAAAGAAATACCAAGACTTACTGCCCTTAATGAAGAGAGATATACTACTTTTTCTTGCTTTTCTTTCAAATATTGTTTCTCATTCTCCCAAAAAAGAAGAGTTTGCACGCTGATGTCTGAGGCTGATATTGAAGCGACACATTGACTCTGAAATCACATTTTAGAGCATCAAAACATGAAAAATAAGATAAAAAAGACAAGTGAGTGCTGCAAACTAGATTATAATCAGCTCCTTTGTTGGAGGAAGAAACCTCACAGAGACAAAAATCTCAAAACCTGAGAAAACGAGCCGTTTTTTTCTTGGATTTTTCCTTTACGTCCGCGATCATAAGCGTTGATGTGACAGATTTCTTTAGCCGTGATGACTCACACATATGTTAACCATAAAGAGGTGTTATGTGTGTGTGTGCAGGTATGTTCGGCTCAAACGTTCAGATCTTGTAAAGCGATCCGGTCGATGATAGGTCAAGATAATATGTGAGACGGATCTGAAAGCTGAAAGCTGATCGCAGAGCAGCCAAACATGTGGACGTGTGGAGAGGCCTGTTAATGACGCAGCGTGAACACACAGTCAGACTCATTCAGCGCTCAGCAGGCGGCACATGAAGGAGGAGTTTTAAATTCTAAAGGGAATATTTTAAGTTTTTTTCCTTCAGGCTTGAAATTAAATCCATCAAATGTGTGATTTTCACTTTAATTAAACCATTTTTTTTAATTCCACACTGCTAAAAAGTTCTGAAAAACCTTCAGAAATGTTTATTTTTTGCCAATTTCATGCAAAAATATCACACATTTTTTGTGCAGTTTATTTTTTTTACACCTTTAGTTATCATATATAATTTTAAAGTGTAATTTTAAAATATTTTAGGTGTAATTCAGGTGAGATGTTTAACATTTTCACACTTTACTTTTTGTTCAACACATTAGCGATCACCAGAGGAAAAGTCGTAAAGCTGTTATTTTTATTTCTCCAATCACTCTGCAACACGAAAAATAATTTTGTTAAAGAGCTGTAAGACCATGGATTAATTATTTTATAATGATTTATTTCTCTCAGTCTCAAAATCGTTATTGTAATGTAACTCAAACTGTCGGAGACTCTGATGCATTGATGACAGAAAGGATTAAGTGATGTTTCTAATAATATACAATCTAATGTCACTAATACTTAAGACTAACTGATCACTGTCACAAATATTAGAAATATAGATATATTAATGTCATAAAGAGTATTATTACATGCAGGTTCCTCACTGATTCTGGTTGTGGTCCATCTGTCTGAGGTTCACTGGCCTGGTGGGGACATGATCTGTGTCTGTGTTGTGGAGAGAAGGTCGAGTGGCCCAGAGCTCCATATGAGGACATCTAGAGATGCACCTGGACTCACAGACTCATTTCCATTACCTGTGATACCTTCACACATGGACTAAACCCATGAACTCAGTTTATCTACAGTTTATTACGACCCATGTTTAACTCCATATATTGACTGATGATGATGTTCTCTGTACATGTGGCATCTATTGCACGTCTGTCCGTCCCAGGGAGAGGGATCCCTCATCTGTGGCTCTTCCTCAGGTTTCTTCTTTTTCCCATAAAGGCTTTTTTGAAGTTTTTCCTGACCCGGTTCGGTTCGAGGGTCTAAGGACAGAGGGTGTCACAACTGTTCACACTGTAAAGCCTCCAAAATGAAAAATAGAAACGTGCATCTATAAATGGTATATTTAACATAATTAAATAAGATTATTATAAATAGTTTGAGGTGAGAGACAAACAGCTGACAGTGACGTGGACTCGTATCTGTGATTCAAAATGAAAGAAAGTCTGATGAGTTTTTATTTCAAAGCCTCAAGGCCGAACAAACTGCAGCAAGAGAAGAAAATGTCGAAGTGAAATAAACACACACACACACACACTGGCCTGCTCAGACAAAGTTACATGGGCGTTGAAGTAACAGCATATTTCACATATACGCTACATGCTGTCACACACCTGCTGCCATAAACCACAGTCACACACACACACACGAATCATGCCATATATCTCCCTTATAGAATACACACACACACACTTCGTCACCCAACCTCTCCCCACATTGACACACAACCTCCCTCTCCTTTTTCAGTCACAAAATCGTTCTCTTCACACACACACACACACACATACGCTCATGCTTCTTCTGTGTCATCAGGCTGCCTGTCAGAGCACTTATGTCATCTTTCTATTCCAGAAAAACATCTGTGGCCCAACACACACACACACACCACATGCTCCTCCACATACCGGTGGCCGAGATGGTGGGATGTCTTCATATCTTATCTTGCAACCCGTTACACAGACTTTTATATCTCAATTATTTATACAGACAGTTTGTATTTCTGTCACTGCCTCTCTTTTAAATTTAAATCTCGTAACACGAGAACTTTGTTTAATCGTCCGAGTGCGCTGATGAAGCTTTAAATAAATATGGCAACAGGATTCAGTTGTTGTTGAGTCTGACACTAACATGTTTAAAAAGCACACAGACGTTATAGATCTTTGATTCCTGTTCCTTATTCTGCATTATCTGAAGCAAAATTCATTCCTGCAGCTCTTTCACAATAAAATCCATCTCTTTGTTTCACCAGTTGAATATTTTTAACATGGCGCTGCAGCACTGGTTGGCACTGGGATTAAGAAGGAGAGCGAACAGTAAACAGTGAGTTTGATATCAATGAGGTGAAATTATGCTGGATTAAAAACTGCATGTGAATCCTTCATTCATAGCCAATAATGCAAAAAGATACAGAGTGTGATACTGAAAATGACCAAAAACGTAAATGTGTTCTTCTTCATGCCGTCTTCATCCTGATTTCTTTCTTATTTTTTTTAACTTTTTTTGTTTGTTTAATGTCAAAAGGGGACAAAACTCACACAATAATATGACATTAAATGATGGAATAAGTGCAGAATAAGAAACAAACCGGATTAAAAGTTCGGTTAATGAAGCGTTTCTTTCCTGAGGGGTCCTCTAGAGGGCAGCGGTCCAGTGTTTAATCAGCAGGTTTCAGGGGCGAGACTCATTTACATTTTTGCAAGGACAGCTTCTTATTGAATCTGCCACAAGGTCCTTTTATTCACAATTTAAACTCACCCACAGAGAGAGAGAGAGAGAGAGAGAGAGAGAGAGAGAGAGCAGCTCTTTCAACTTTAAATCATCCCACAGCTGCTCCCGTTAGGAATATAGAGAGGCGTTTTTGCATAAATCGTTTGGGACTCAGCAGATAGCAAACTCCTCTGAGACGGTAAACAGCAACGACTTGAGGATTACAGCTCAGAGAGGACAAATGGGGAGTTAATAGTCGACAGCAGGACAGCATCATTTATCTGTGCCTGCTAAATCACTGCTGAAAAATAAGGAAGTGACAACACGGTGGTTAAGGTTTAAATCAGGCACAGAAAGGTTGGTTGGGTTTAAGAAAGATCAAGGTTTGGATTAGAATAAATACTTTAATAACTAATAAAAATAATAATCTCTTGGTTAAGGATGATCAGAAATATGGTTTTGGATGGTCTGAAACGACCTTTGCTTCATAAAATATTGTAAGGTGAGCTAATATTTTTACTCAAAAAAAAGAAATTATAATCTCCTGCAGTATCTGAGGAGAGGCAGAGGAATGAGAAATCGTAAATTAAATGACAAAATGGCTAAAAAAAACAGCTGTGACATAGGTGTGAGTCGACTCAACGGGAGGGACGAGGCAGCCGGATCATCTTACTGTATGACACAATCTTCACATGACGTCTGGAACGAGCCGTCAGCAACACACCCGGACGCCATTTATCTTCCCGAGTGATGGATCAGTGTGTGTGTGTGTGTGTGTGTTTGTGTGATGATGAAGAACAGGTGCATGTTTCCTGGACATGTACGATGACTCTGTGGAGGCCGATGAGAGCAAACCTTCCTCTGATGTGACTGTTTAATGACACTAATTTACTAAGAAGTTTATTTCCTTCACCCTCACATGATTACACAATTTTGCATCAGATATCAGAAACTTTACACTTTTTTAAATTTATTTATTTATTTATATGTTCTATTCTTTGATTGGAGAACACAACACACAGTCTTAACTCAACTTTATCTGAAATCCATCCTAAAATTACAACCAGAATCACTTTTATTGATTACATATCAGAATTTTAACTCTGTTTTTTATGATGCTTTTTATGATGATCAATATACAAAGACAAAAATAAAGATTTATACAGTTTAAAAGGAGGATAACAAGTGAGACAAGGTTTAAATAAACATTAACCTATACTAGTATGTAAATATATGTAAAAGTTTATCCTGTGAATGTATATATACATATGTAGAACAGCAGTAACGTAGATGAATCTGAGTTAGATAAGTTTTTATGTAAGTTGTTTTTTAGTGCAAAGTTCCCTTTTTGTGTTGCTGTTTCTCAGCAAAGAAACACAGTCGAGGGAATGGAAAGACAAAAATAAATATAAAACAAAATGAGGATTACTTTTTAAGAGATCTGTGGATGTCTGATATAAACAGGAGGAACAATTTCAGTGTTCATATGGGCGTCTTATTATAGTTTTAAAACAATCTGTGAACCTGTACTTTAAGATAAGTTTCTCACACAAGCTCTGTCAGCCACAGGTGTACTTAACAGTATCAGAAATCACACACACGGCAGGCTCACTAATATACGGTATACAGCGCCTCCTCAGCCCACACACCCCGTTAAATCTGAACGACCTCTGACCTGCATCCCACCTCATGCAGCCGTGCAGTCGCTCCTCTGGCATCCTCGCGTGTCGACGTGACATTCCCACAAATGGCCGGCGTTGTCGAGCCGTGTGCTGACTCGTCAGGCCCGCGTGTCATAATCATCATCTTCACTAGCTCGCTCCTTGTATGTCCGACAAAACCTTCACTTACAGGACGAGGTGACCAACCACAGCTGAGGTAATGATTCATATCTGAGTACTCCAGTGTATAAGCAATATATACTCAGTGGCGTTGAATGTGTGGTAAGTGAAATTTTCTTCTTTGGCACCACTTTGGCACCAGTTGTGAGCCGTCTCCTGGGACCTGGGCTGATTTTGGTGCAGAAATCAGCAGCATTCAGGCCGTGTTTGGGCCCCGGACGTCCCGTGGAACCGGCCCAAGTATGCCTGAGCCGATTCGGGCGCCTCATTCATCACGAGTCCGACGTGTTTCTGGCGCCGAGCTGAGCCACATTTAGGTCACCGTTGTATTAAACCAGTCTGGGATACCGAGGGTTTATTACGAGGCCGCTGTAATGGATTGTTTCATGCCTTTTCTCCCACCTGTTAAGCTCAAGAGAAGTTTACAGAGCTTTGATGGTTGCTGGTGGGAAGTGGGACAAAAATACAACAAACTGTGAAAAGGCTTTGTCACATGTCAACTCAGAAATCTTATACATACATACACACATATATATGTATAAATACACACAACATGTGACTGTAGAGGTGACAAAGTCTGTAGGTGGGGCTGCTTCTGTAAATATTAACACATACACAGATGGTCACTCATACACACCGAATTCGCACAAACTCATGAACACATGGGGCTGTTAACATGCATTCATCAAATACACACACACACACACACACACACACACACACACACACACACACACACACAATATCTTAACCATAAAACTGCCTCTAAAGGAACATCAAAAAGACTTCACTTTCCAAAAACATCCTTATTTTTTCTTTAAAACTTCAATAAAACAGAAGTATAAGAGAACACACACACACACACTCACACACACACACCATCCACTGTTATGTCAGTTTTAAAAATAACTCACATGTTCATTTCATAAATAACACATACGTCACCCCCATGATACAGTCCTTATTTCTCTGTCTGACCTTCCATCAGAATCCACTGAGATTCATCTTACAATTTAAATAAAAGCAGATAAATATTTATGACCTCTGTGCTGACATCATTTGTGCTGCTGAAGTCAAAAGTTGAACAGTGGAAGAAAATATTTATTATGATATAAAACATTTATTATTAACATTGAGGATGTGCACAGCCTGCCTGAGAATCTCTGCTGCTGTTATTTGTTGTTAGTATGATTATTATTTGCTCTTTATCTTCTCTTTGTCATTGTTGTACTATTATCATTATTAGTATTATTACTACTGGCATTATTATAATTACTCTATTGACCTTTGACCTTATGGCGTCTTTGCACCTTTTCCATTTATCTCACATTCTTCCATGTTTTGACTCTTATTTGGACGGCCGCTGTCTTTGTCTATTTTCTGTGTTTTACTTTATCTATCTAAAAGAATCAGAATATGTGGACGAGGTTTAGTTTAAATCAGAGTTTAGAGTTTTCAGTGATTGAGTGTTTGAGCTGAAGAGGACGACCTCCACACACTCCTCCCTCACCGGCATTGATCGAATGATCGATTCTTAATAAATTATAACTCAACTAAGTTCTTCAGAAATGTAAGCAAAGTTTTCAGCAGCTGAAAATTAAACACAAACCTGAGATGATATTACTCATTAACGTCCAACAAGCTGACAGTGGAGTGTGTTTTTATATGATGGGCAGGTCAGCTGCTTACATTTTACATAAATACCACGTATTTATGAAACAGATAAATTAATAATTAACACATGGTGGTGTTCAGTGTGTGGTCAGTCTGTATTTCAGTGATCCGACAGTGTGAACACTGCCGTTTGTCAAAGCAGACTCGGTGTCAGCAGGATGTCCTGTGACACTCGCCGTCTAACTTAGTCCGACCTTTGACACTCTGATGTGTCGAGTGTTGATGTGTGGAGGGATGGTGTCGGGGTGAAGGTCATGAAGCTGGAGCCATAATACAGATTTCTACTGATCTACTGAGAGTGTCTGATTTATGCCAACTGCACTCCAGTTTTCTTATTACAAATTAACCAGAAACAAGGTGGGAGACATCAGTTTAAATTTTGATGTATGTACAGTGTATGTACGATCAGACACTGCCACTGTGTTGTGTCTCTAAATATGTTCAAAAAAGCCAAAATGACCCCAAAATCAAATGTTTCTCAGCCGAACGACTGAACTGTGTAAACAAATACAGTATTTTATTATTTCCTCCCCGACTGAGCCGTGTTTGTGCTGTTTTCACAGAAATAAGCCACTGCATGGAGCCATGCTCTCTATGCATGCTGATTCAGGTCGAATCAATAATAACTTAACTGACAGAGAAGAGAGCAGTTGATCTGAATATATTTCAATCTCATTTCCTTCTGGTGTAATATTATGTTGAATTAAAGAGTTTTAATGTCACCAAAAACATTAGGAGGCATGAATTTGCACTGACAATTTCATTCTGGTTTACAGTGAACTGGCTTCCATCTCTAGTAGTTTAACAGTAAAGTAAATATATGCAACAAAAATCAACATGTGCATTTCTCCTGCTGATGATGCAGTGACTGTTTCTGAGAATAAACTTTCAGTCTGACAAACACAAAGATGCAGACTTACACTGAGGGGTGACCTTGATGAGTAATATATTCATAATAAAAGGACGTGGCTCAGATGTGACTCCACCTGAGCTGCAGGGATGAGATGTTTCTGTATCTCGAGCCAGACGCTGTTTGCTTCACTGCGGTGAGTCTTTCTGTCCGGCAGACTGGCAGCAAGTCTAGAGCTGAAGGACTCGACGAGGTTTCAGCCTGCAGCGTGATGTGAGGAAGGATGGATTTAAGAAGTTTATCAGGATGGATCGACGAGGTTCTGTTTGCACAGAGACGAAGATTTTAATCCTTCATCAGATCCATTTATTGTATGGAAGCTGAGAGCGGCCATAGTCTCCAAAGATGAGAGGTTGACCCATCTCTCTGCTTCAGCCAGCAGCTGCTCAAATAAAGCCGTTATATATATTATATAGAAATAATGAAGACATTATTAAGCTCATCCTGTTTGCCGTCCCACTGTACATAATGACCCCCACAGCATCTCCACAGAGCCTACAGACACCTGCTGATGGAGAACTAACTGGAGATAAACACACAGACATCACAAGGAACAAGAGGAAACACACTCTGATTTCTCCTGATAACAGCTTCATTATGTAGACAAAACAAAGCTTGTTTTCCTGAGATCATGAGATACTTGTTTAAATTAAAAGGCAGAAATTCACATTATCTTCTGTTGCCTTTAATGTTGTGCATCCTGAGATCCTCTGTGGCTGCTTTTTCTGTTGTCTGATCATTCAGTTTTTAAGTATACAGCATTAAGTCGTCTGTAAAACTGCACACTGCATGAATATTATAATTTAAACACACAAACAGGCTGTATTCTTTGTATATATTATTAAAAAAGGTTGAACTCATGGTTTTAATCAACATCCAATGAGGACAAACTCCTCATTGGATTCAGCCGAAATCTCTTGAAAAAGCACGTAAATGAAACTTGAGTTAAATACAGTGACGCAGACATTTTTCTGCTCTCGGTGGTAAACGTTCAGTAAAATCGTTATTTATTTATGAAAAAAAAACTGAATGAGTTTTCAGTTTACGTGTCACAAAATGGAGAAACCCGCAGCGGTGACGATGATGCTCCTCCTACGTCATCGAAACAAAATGTCTGCTCCAGTTTCTCACCCATTTGTTTTTTTCGCTTTCTGTTGGACGGCGTGTAAGGAATCGAACAGGAGGAAGTGAAACTCTTCAGTCTTCCCACCACGACAACCAGAAAACCTTCTGAGTATCGAGGCTCTCACTCTCACTTTTCTCTTGGCTGGAAAAACTACTGCTTTCTTCTTGTTACTTTCAGTATTGATAACACTCATTATCACTGCCTCCACCCACACAGATAACAAACCCACAGAGGAAAGACACACACACACACATACTCTGTGGAGGGTTGTTGAATTGAATCCTGGGAAAGACAAAGGAGACAACGCTAACCTTCATAATAAACTTTTCATTCATTTAAATATATGAAGATAAATATAATGAATCACCTATTAAAACAACAGTTTTAATAATCTATAAACTCTTTGAGTCACTGGGGACTTTTGTTTTACTAACTTTAGGCACAAATTCAGCTTTTTTTCGCAAGAAACTTAAAGTTTTATTTAGACTGAGTGAAATATTAAAACCTAAAACTTTGTGTTTTTAAAGGCTTTTTAAATGCACCATTTGTTCAGCCAAAAGTCTGACTGATATTTTTTACTTTATTGGAAATGATTGATCATACGTCTGCTGGTGTCATCTATCTGAGTTTTACAGTATCTCTCCATTCATGAATTCACATAAATTCACAAATCCAACATATTTTACCTGGTGACTGTTTTAGTGAGTCTGACCACCACAACACATAAAACATTTAATACGTCTGTGTGTGTTTTTGGACGAGATTTCAGGTAAAAAGCTTCTCTTCAAATAAGTGTGTCTGTAATTGTTGCTGATCAGTCTCACCTTTCACTTTAACCTTCCACCAAAGTCAAAGCAGTGAGCGGTGAAAACAAAGATCGCTTCGGCCTTTTAAAGTTTGAAAAATTCACTTTTGTTGCAGGAGATTCTCGCCGTCTGTCGGACATTCAAGCAGCAAACTAAATCCGTAACTTCACCGTATTTATTAGGTGTTAGTGCAGTCCATGACAAGTGTGACAAGTGTACTTCTTCTCAAAAAAATAAAATAAAGACACCTGACTGATAAACTCATCAATGTGTGGAGGAGCATCAGTGTGAATGTGATCAAGTCAAACAGATCAAACATATAAACGAGCATCAACAGTAGAAAATCAACATTTAATCTACAGAGTTAGACAGGCAAAGTGAAGATATGCTCATTTCTGATCTCAACAGGTTTTTTAGGCACAGGGACATACATTTAAAAATATCATATATTATAGCATATATTATTCTATGTAGCATAAAACCTCTTTACCATAACAATGTTTGCACTTCATCGTTGGCTGTACAAAAATACATTTAAATCTTTCTCTTTCTCTGCACATTGCGGGCGTCATGTTGGAGTTTGTGTTGTCTAAGTGCAAATGTAGATGTTCCTAATGTTTTCTAGCCTCGGTATGTATGTCTGCATAAGTGTGTGTTAATGTGTGTGTTAATGTGTGTGTGTGTAGTGGGGTGGTCCTCTTCTTGCAGCCGTGGTTCAGCCAAAGTCGATACGTGGCCGGTACTCGAGCACCATGGGATACGTCTGAAAGAAGAGAGAGAGAGAAGAGAGAGAGAAAGTGTGTCAGACAGACAGAATCGATTGTTTCCTCACACGGTAAACAAAACTACACCTCACACACACACTCGCACACACACACACTGCTGAGAGGAATCATTTGATTAATACTGATCCAGAAAATCTTGTGCAGGTCATCATTTATTGAACCGACTTTTAGAAAAGTTTTAAAAAAGTTACAACATCATCATGTATTTTCAACCCAATACACTCATACAACCTGATGTGCTAAAAACACACACACAGACACACACTCTAAATCAAACTCAAACACTCGACTACAGGAGCTTTATGGCCTCTCATTCCTGCTGTTTTCCTTCCTGCCCTACTTCATCCCTTTTGGATTCAGTCCTTAGATGTGGCGTAGAAAAGAAACAGTAAGTAAAATTTACGAGCTGCTTAATGTTCACAAACTTTGAACTCTTTGAAACAAATGTGGGAAGAAGATATTGAGGAACAGATGCAGGATGATGTGTGGCACGAAGCTCTTCATCCTCTATTTAAGGCACATTGTTGTTCAGTTTAAGATCGTACATCGTCTCGAATAGCTCTAATATACAGTGATTTTGACCCTACCTGTGATCGATGTAAACAGACAGCCACTTTATGCCATATGCTATGGACATGCCCAAAAATATCAAACTACTGGGGTCTGATATTTGAAAATTACAAAATTTGTGGCCCATCCGTTACCCCATCTGTGTCCATGGCGACATTTGGAGTAACCCCTCAGGATGTTTTTGTATTATGCATATGTGTGTGTCACATTTAAGTACTTATAATACAATAATAAGATACAATTTATATGCAATGTAAAAGGTGCATTTATCAGTAAAACAATAAATAAACGAATTCATGTATTTTATGAACTGACTGGTGGTAAAGAATAAAATAAAACTACAGTATCCTGATGTATTCTGGGACTTAATGACACTGTTGGTTCAGCCTAATTCCTATAATCTCATATAGTCTCATGTTTCCAGTCCTGTATATAAATATTATATCATAAAAAATCTCTCCTCATTCAATCAGCCTGCAAACAGTTTGGGGACGAACCGAGAGAGAAAAAGGCTTAAAAGAAGAGATGAATACTTTTCCTTCTCTTGCTCATTTCCTTTGAGCCGTTCTGGCCAAACTCTTGTCACATATATTAAGAAAAACCGAGTAAACACGAAGAGGGCTTCATGTATCAAGTACAATATTCACTTCTGTGTGTCTGTGTGAGATAAATCTCCAGTATTTATAACACATATTTTTTCTCATTTTAACCCTCTTTGTTGAAGCTCAGGTGTCTTAGAGAGACAGACAGACCAGGACGAGTCTTATTTCATCTGCCTTCAGACCGCGAGTCTCCTGAGCTCAGAGTTAAAGAGGAATGTAAACCCGTTTCCATTAATCTGTCCAAGATCCTCCTGGCTCGGCTCTGCAAGGACGGAGGCCAGAAAAAAATATATGTTAAAAAAAAAAAAGTAATAGGCTGCTTCTCGCTCTGCTGAAGCTCAATTGAAAAGTTCATTTCCAAAAAGCTATAAATCCAAAGCACAGATGGTCTGAGATGTATCATTCAATATCTTTAAAAGACGGAGAATGGAGTGTGTGGAAGTGTTATAATAAAGCATTCTCTATATTAAATTTGGAGACGCATCTTATCGAATCTAAATCCAGACGCAAGCCTGGTTATTAAAATGTGTTTTTTTTAGGTTTAGCTTTCAATTTTCCATAATAAAAAGCCACGTGTACGTCTTTAATGCCTTTTTCAAGTTATTCTAATGTTTTTGTAGATGCATCTATCAATCAAAAAATACTGTCTGTGAACAAAATTGAGGCACCAATTACGTTTCTCCTCAAAACGTCGCTGTGAAAACACATTAATACCAGACAGGAAAGGGCGAGTCGTCGCCGAGTGCGATAAAAAAGACGGCTGGGATGGAGATTGGGTTTCTCACATCTTTGTCACTCATTGGTTGTTCAGTCAGGTCTGTCAGATGATCCTCAAAACTTCAACTATTTTTAACTTTTTACTTCGTGCTGCGCAATAAATACACAAAGCCACATCGCAGTGCCGCCATGCAAGAATGCTACGAGTTTATTCCACCACTGACACATTTGGAAATAAAGTGTTTTCCAGAGCAATGCATGAAAAGGAGAAGAGCTCTGCAGTAAAATAACCCTGAATGCAAACGATGCACCACAACACAAAGCAACCTGCACTGCAGATCAACAAAAAGCATCCTGTGGCACTTTAAACATGTTCGGCACATGAAAACTGAGAGCCTGTGCTGAACTATGTGGACGCAGAGTACTCGGGACAAACATCCGACAGTAAACCTGAGGACACAAACACTCGCTCATGTGACGTGGTTATAGATGCCCTGGAGACGTTTGACCTGTGAGTGTAAGCCTGTCAGAGCATTACTCCATCCATCACTGCAGTTCAATAATAGAAACCTCAGTGCTGAATACTCCAACATTTCTGCCTCCTTTGGCTGTAAAGCACAGCTGAAGGAGTCAAAAGATGTGAGCTGCCCTTTTCATAAAAAATTCAAAAACTAAAGAGGCGACTGTTTGTGTCACAGCAGCTGCAAAGTGAAGAGTGTCTCTCTTGTTTTTTGGAGTCTGTCTCCTATTTCTGGCAGCTTGAGGCTGCTGGTGCAGCAGAGTACAGCTGCTGTCATCTCCCCCAGCTTCCTGCATTTTGCTGCATCATGTCTCAGGAAAGGGAAAAAAAAGAAAAAGAAAAAGAACAACACTGAATCCGACCTAACCAGACTGCCACTGTGCCTCTGTGTCTGTCTCTGACACTCTTTCGCTCAGCATTTCTGTCTCCAAACACTTTAATTATGCTGCACTTACACGTATTCTCTTCAGCTGTCAGCTCAGTTTTTAACGGATTTTGTTCTGGTGTCAAATGAAATCAACCTGCAGCGACAGCAAAACTCCACAAAGGATGAAAATCTGGAAACTAAATGATGTCTCGTACAAAAGAGACAATTTACCGGCTTTGTACTGCAGATATACTACAGGAATATGTGATAATTATGTTTAATACTGATGAGTTTTACTTTAATTCCTCCCCTCTGGTGTTTCATATTGCACTAAAGCTCATGAAAAGTACAAAATGTAAAAGGTTTCTCCTCTGGCGACCCTTTGGCTTATTTGGCTTTGTGATGATCAAGTGGAGATTTTGGCTTAATTGCCATGATAAAGGAAATCTCAGGAGGTCACCGAAAACATTAGAAATCATCCTCTGGGGATCATGAACGTCCAAACCAGACTTCATGATAATATGGACACCACTACTGTTTTTTTAACCAACACAAAGACTTTTACAATTTACTGTTTCTGTAAACCCAAAACTGGGCTGGACAGTATGTAGAAGCTGTAAAATAGCAGCCTTGTGTTGGGAAATTCATTGTGAAGTTATTTTTTGTGTGAGAGAGGAACCGAATATCTACTCTGTTAGTAAAGCTGCTGTCTTTACTATTAAACGTACAGATGACCTTTTCGACAAACAGTTTCTTTCCTTAAAATGTCACGGCTCTGCTTCCTTGGAGTTTTTTTTGTTTTCCTAGAGAAAGGGTTAGAAGGAAAAAAAAAGTTTTGGGTTTCAGTGTTGAGCTTTGTTCCATCGTTCAGGCCAAAAAAAACTTTCCCTCTGCTGAACAAACGGTGCCAACACCTGAAACTGATTTGAGCTAACGAGATGAATCCACCGCTTCTCAATTACAGGAGGGACGCAGCGACACAGGGATGATCTCTGACAGACTTTTTATGATTAAAAACACTGATTATTCTGTCTAATGTCATCTGAGAGGAAAAGCTGACCTTTGTCTGAAATGAACAAACAAGGAGGGACAATGTGGGACGGCTGTCAGACACCATCCGACATTTAAACTGAGTTTGTTGTTCGACACTTTATCTGGACAACAGTCTGTCTTCTTCAGCACTTCATCACATACTTCTTATAACAAAGATCTAATACTGATCTTTACATTTTGCTTTAAATGTGTTGGTTTAGGTATCTGTGACCACTTTATTCGGTACATCTGTACAGTCTAATGAAATCCAACTGTTGACATGTTTTATCACTGAGGACGTCCTCCCTATTTATATACACAAAGGGGGGTCCGAATATGAGAAACGTCCCTCTTTAAAATGCAGTCGAGTACAACACTGCCTTTAATTATGACCTATTACCCAAAACTTACCTAAAACTAACAGATTACAGCGACAGATGTCAGTCAGTGTATTTAAACCCCTGGAAACAACATGATGCCATTGCATTTGGACTTTCTTTTCATCAACAAAATAAGTGTTTTTATCTACAAAACGTTCAATTTTAGCATATTTAATATCTGTTCGTGGCTGCTGAATCATGATTAACATTTCCATTGTTTTATTGGGCAACTCAAGCTCTTGGTGTTGGTGAGAGAGAGATTGTAAATTCAATATTCAACCTAAACCACCATCTTTTGCTGTCCTAGCCTTAACAAAGAGTTTCAGTCGCCTCCTTTTGAAGCGATTTCTGGACGAATGATTCAGTGGTCGTCAGTCTTCATATAATATTTGAATTAATAAAAAAACAGTTATCTAATCTCAAAATACAACTGCAGGATAATTATTTATAATGCTGACAGTTAATCTACACAGAAATCAACCAAAGTGAGCGATTTCACTGCTGAACAATGTAATGCCCGTGTAGTAGATGTAGCGCCCGTCAGCACTAACACACCTCAGAGTGTCATTAACGGTCTGAATGGAGGGCGATGTTTCCCTGATATGTTTTCACTCTCAAGTTTTTTTTTAATCAGCACGATGGCAATCAGAAGGCAGCTTCCTGTTCTGACTAAACGACATCCCCAGTGGTAACAGATTCATTTCTTTCACCCGCCCTTTTAAAAGTGCAGTCGTCCTGAGCGGCCTCGGAAAATGAAGCTGTGGAGCTGTCAGAAGGACGAGACTGATGAATGACTCGTATCGTCTGTCTCTCGCTCTTCTGTCTCTACTGCTGACTCTCCGGCTTTGTATCTGCCTCCCTCTCACACCTCGTCCTCAACCAGAGAAGTTCAGCTTCAGGATGCAGAAATAATTTCTTGGTGTTTATCCGTCTGACTCACCAAGCAGGACGTAAATAATCCTGACAGACTGACTTCTGTCTGTTGTTTTTTAGCATGACAGGAGGAAACTCTAAGACACTGCACAGAGGATTTTCTCCATAATAATAAAAAAAACATTTAACAGCCTTTTTGTACCTGCAATGATCCACTTTCATATATTAAAATTCAGACTATCACCTGGAGCGAAGGTGACCTGAAGTTTGAGGACACAGAGTACAAAGCGACTCCACACTTGCTATTCTCATGTGTTTGTCGCGACCTTGGAGTCACCTTTGTTTCATTTCCAAACTAAGTGTCATCGTGATCCATCCTATCGAGTCCAACAACGTGACCATGAGTAAAGGTGAAAAAGTGAATCATTAGAAGTGTTAGTCACAGTATAATCACTGTCACAAGGGAATAATGATTATAATTTAATGTAAAGCAAGTCCTGATTGTATGATAAAATATTAAAAATATCAATAATAATACATGATAGAAGTGAAGTTGTTATATATGTAATGTAAGCATCGTAAAATAACTTTAAACCAAATTTAAACCAGTTTTAACCCCAATGACTGGATATCTTGGCAAAATATCTCAACTAGTAACCAAAATAATTAAATTTCTTCAGTTTCACTTGCAGAGCAGGACCGAACAGATCATTTAACTCCTCTGATCTGTTTGGACGCCCGGCAGCCTTTTTCTGCTGCCTGTCGTCAATACAAGTCTATTTCACGATAATCGCCGGTGCTCCGCTCGAAAGGGATTACCCGCCGGCTCTGTGAACTTTGTTGTCGACATTTTATTGTCTTATAAGTGCCGTCACACAGTGTTTACATAACGCGCGTCCATAAAGTTTCCATATGGGATCAAAGCCCAGATGAAATGAAATGACCGACAAATCTGACAATCTGTGCTCACTAAACGGACAATCTGCACCTCATTATTACGTAAGATGGATGTCAGATCCAACTGGATTATTAAGATCCAACAACATGTGTGTTTTTGTTTGCAAACAGGCGACAACTTGCTCTGATTAAATGCTCATAAATCTGATTTTCTTTAGCTTAAAAAGAGACTTAATTACGTAAAGTAATGTTGACTTTGGGTTATTTCTGGTCATTATGAATAATAATTACACTGTTCTTCCTCTCTTTTTTATTAGTTTATGTTTTGTTTTTTTTTGCTCTTATAAAAACATCTTCCTGTTTGCGGGAACTTAAATGTTAAATGTTATTCTGCATTATAAGTTTCATACTGAGCTCCTCCTCCTGACCTGCTACCTGACGCCTCCCTCACTGCCAGCTGTCTGAGCTCCTCAGTTGCCGACCGCAAGTGGACCTTTCATCGACTCACCGTTCATGTGAAAACACACACACACACGTGCAGATGCACAGATAAATCGGTCACCACGTACTTAAAGCATACTGCAGATCAAGGTCACGAATACATACACACACACACACATAGAAAGGGAAGATGACCTGACAGCACGTTTCAGATGAAACCAAGACAAATCCTCCTGCTGCTGCTGAATGTGTGTGCTTTTCTATTTCTATCTTTATGGGGACCGACTGAAATGTTATATCTTCAAAGTGAGTGGGTTCAGGTTAAAATGAGGTTTATGGCGAGGTTAAGGTAAAGGCTGCGTTTAGGGTCCTCATGTTTGTAAGTATAAGCATGTCATAGACCTGACTTCGCCACCGCAACATCAGCGAAGCATGTGTTGACTCTCACAACATGCATCTGTTTACAGTGTGACCTTCAGAGCGTTCACAGCGCTGCAGCAAACAAACAGTATGTAAATATGAGGTATTACAGTGTGGTTAAACAGGGGATAGACGGACAAATACTTTAAGACATTCATGTTTGAGCTGAGCTTTGAGAGGTGCAACATCTTTCTTTCAAACATCGCCTTTAAAATGTTCACATTTTTATACCAACAACATAAAAACAACAGCAACATGTGGAGAAAAGCCTCCTTTCAGTCAGCTTGAAGTCTGAATTCTCTCATTTGCAGAATCTGAGTCATGTTCTTGGTATTGAAACTTTCTTCCTGCGAAAAGTGTTTACCGCTAAATAGAGAAGTCTTTCAACCAGAACACACACAGTATTTGTAATACTGCTGAGAAGATCTTTTTGATTTACTTTCATTCTTACAAAAAAAACATAATGTGACTTCTGCCTGCAAACCGCACATTTTAAAACTTCATTTAACCAGAAAATAAATTTTTAATCTTGTGGGGAGGAACCGTTAGTCTCTCGCAGAAACACACACACACATGTGAATGAATGCACAACACACACACACACACACGCTTTCCTGCACCAATGCATGTACACATGCAAATGCACGCCAATAAACAGGAAGTGAGCGTGGCAGCCTTACGTTCTCCCCGTGTAGCCTCCACCGGGTCATGTAGATGAACTCCAGAGTGTGATCTCTGCCCATGATCTCTCCGTTACACAGCACATCCAGCTGAAAAAAATAAATAGAATCAGGAATAAGCTCAGTTTAAATGTTTTCACAAAAGGAATAAATAAAGAAAGAAATAAAAAGGTAAAAATGTGGTGCACAAACCTGTCAAAGGTCATAAGGTGCAGAAAATGACAAGGCAAAATAAAATAAAAAGGATCTGTCGGTTCACAGGCTGAGAGCAAAGGGGAAGTTCAGTGTGGTGATGAGTGGGAGGCTGCACTGCATGTGTGAGTGTGTGAAACACGGTGAGAGTTTCAGTTTTAGTCTGCGGCAAATATGGAAGCCAACTGTTTTTTTTATTCTTCTGATAAAGCTGAGTGATGATCATGATAATTGCATTCAAATGTTAACGAGCAGCTGACGGGCGGAGAGTCAAAGTCGACCTGGTTCGACTGTTTTTATTCCCGAGACCTTCACTCAGACTGTCTGTTTGGTTTTTCAGATATTTTCCTGATTCTTTCCTTCTTTTTTTCATTTATTTCCTTAAATCTGGAACCTGTTTAATTGTGTCATCATGTCATCTTTTAATTGACACTTTTGCTGTGATTGGATTTGCCGTCTCACTGATCCGTGCTCGAGCTGATGATAAAACTTCTGACAGCAGCTGTTCACATAAACGTTCATAAACGTTCATATATTTAACTAATTTTTACACACAATAATCCCCGTGAATGAGCGTTTTCTTAAAAAGAGGAAAATTTGTGGGATTCATTAAAACGTGCACTGACAGCCAAGTCTGTTTTTATGTTCATAAATTGATTATTTGATCTTAAATTAGTAAATCACCACATTGAAGCACCCAAATAAACCAATATAAGGAAAAAACTTAAGTGCAAACCATCACCTGCAGGCTGCCATGTTCAAGGTGTGATTTCTTCTTAAGATGTTGCCTTGATGTGCACATGGCAGCCGATTAAGAGTGTTTTTATCTGCATTTTGATTTGGACAGCACCCTTCACATATTTATCTGTTGAACCCTTTGACATTGGGAACTTATTTGTACCTTTAAATGTGAACAAACTCACTTTCTCCTGATTTGTTTGGTGTTTTGGTGGAAATGTTGCTCATATATAATTCAGTGTGAATCAGTCATGGGTTCATACTCAGGATTCAGAACAGTCCACTGTTTTTATTTCTTTTATTTCAAGGCTATTCAGCCAGAGAGTAAAAAGTAAATTGAATATTTTCCCACTTGTTTGATATTTGGCCTAACACACACCTGATATTTTACTTTAACATCACGTATATCTACCTTTTACAGCTTGGGTCCAATAATTAACCCTTGAGGGGGGGTACAGTAGTGCAGATTGTACTTTGGGGGGGCAGAAACTGCACCCTTATTTCTGAGAGTGTATGGAAACTGAATGTACTGTGGTGTTAATTAGATGATACCCTGACAACTTTGGGGAGCGCGAAGCTAACAGAGGCTGCGATATAACAGACTGATCATCAGTCACTCTCTGCAAGAAACTGACAGATGAGCTGGATTCAATCATTTTGTCTCTGATATAAACTGAAGCTCCAGAACAGGTTTATAATAATCAGCCTCGTTAAAATTATTACTCAATGAAATCAATAAATGTCTAAATAATTGTGTCACAATAGTAACATCATCATTATTAATATTTCACAGCACAAAAGGCAAGTTGTCTTCTGTGCATATTGGCTGACGTGTGGGGAAGTTTGGAAGTTTGATGAATCACAAAAGTTCTTACATTCTTTGCATGAACAACTGAAGATCAAATCTTTGCACACACATGGTTCATGCATGATTCCCATTCTGTGTTGATAACTTTGCTGGTAACCAAGTCAGTTAGCTGGTCAGCCTTATCTAACAAGAAGTAATTGTACTGTTTATGAAACTACTGAGCAGAAGTTGCAGTTCGCTAAGAGTCTATATTTAGGCAGTTTACAAGTTTATCTTTCAGCATGTTGTGGAGAAGAGGAACGACATTTGCATCAGCCTCAGGTGCAAGTTAAAACATCAGAAAACACTTCAATCATGTGAGACTTTTCTTGACAGTTTAATCAAAATGTATATTTCCTTTTAAAAGTTGTTTTTGAATCTGTTCCTTACCTCGTAAGAGCTCGGCAGCTTTAGTTTAAGACTGAGAAACTTCTTAATTGTTCCCACGGTGACTCTGCTGGAGCAGCGGATAAACCTCTTCATCAAATCCTAATTGAACGAGAGACAAATTCTATTAGGCCTTGATTTAAGTACCCCGAAACCTTTATGAAAGATTAAATACTGACTGGAAACATTTACCAACCCTGCAGTGGCCCAAAAAACATTTCCTCACTCATTTTTCCTTTCAGAGAAACAATAATGAAACACTAAAAGCTATAAAGTTCCTCTGGTTTATTGGTGAAAGGATTTAACACCTCCTGATTAAATTTTTGATAAAAATGATCACTGAACGCACCGTGACGGTGCTCTCTCCCGACTGTCCCGTGTTACGTAGGCAGTCCAGGCAGATGGCGATCTGAGGGTCACTCCTGTGGTAGTCTTCGTCGCCGCCGTCGTCACCATCATCATCACCACCGCCGCCATCATCACCAACATCGCCTCCTAAGTCAGGCAGCCCGAGCTTCTGACACCTCAAACTCTCTGCTGTTTCAGACAAACATTCACACACGATGAGACTTTACAGATCAGTTACAGATGGTTTAAAGTTTAAAAATTATTAATTAATTAAGAAGCACTGGAAGTGCTTTATGTGGTCTATTTATGATGAGTGAGCAGGAAATTCCCTGAAATGAGCTCAAAATGTGATGATTCACATTCTGATGAACAGAAACTTAATAAAAAAAAAATCCTGGTTTTACTACTTATTCTAATGAAGAGAGGAAAAAGAAAAAAGAAATCGCACACCAAACACCAACTACTAAAACTACACTACCAGGGGAGCTCCCTCCTCCACCAAAGTTTTTCATTACTAATTTCCCCACAAAATCTCTGAATTCACTACAAATCCAGTGGTAGAAAACAAAATGTGCCACGTATTTCTAAACCCAGCTTACCTTGGCCGTTTTCTTTGGGCTGGTTCTTCTTCCAGAATTCAAGTTCCTGCTGTTCCTCCTCTGGTTCACATGAAAAAAGAGAGTAAAAGAAGAAAGCATTAACAAACAGCAGAGAAACAAAAACACTGAACTTCGTTTCTGTAAAGAATGAAAGTCGACTCTGATGCTGATTGAAATCCTTTCCAGACAGATGAGATGATAACTGTGTTTGAAGAGCTCAGTTTCTTTGTGGTTCTTTGTGTTGTGATGGAGGAAAGTGGGAAGGTTTACGCTGAATTTATGCACACGAGCTGCAATCTTCTTCTCTTATCTATCAGACCTGCTGAACCTTTGGACTGTTTTTAATATAAACAAACCTTTTTATAGACTCTCCATCCCATCTTATGCTTTCTGTCCCTTTTCGTGTATTTTATACTTTAATTAAAATTCTTTTCTTTCATTATTTAGCCTTCAAATTTTAATTTTTATGTGTGTTTGTGCAGCACTTTGTAGCTGTGTGTTTCAAAAAGTGCTGTATAATTAAAGCTTTATTTATTTACTTACATAACTTATATGCTGGAGAACATGTTGTCTGATATGAGCCACCTGCACTAATTTGACTGTGGCTGTGCAGAAATAAAACACTGTCTAAGTACTCAGGAGCATTTGGATAATACATTATGACCAGCAGCCCATTTGGAGCCACAGCACAACCTGCACATGTGCATTTCTTTTTTTTATGTTGTTGTTTCTGTCTCTTAAAAACTGCATTTGTTTTTAGTTAATTAAATCAATGCCACTGCTATGATATGCAATGATACTATAGATAAAGTGTATTCCACAATTAATAAATGTTTTAATCTTTAATCAGCTCAAGCTAGCTGTGGACCAGCTAACTAGATTTTAATGTTGAGTGCAAAGAATTCCTCCTCATGGACGGGTCTGAAAAATATCAAATACCATAAAACAAAATTCATACGAGGCCAACTTTTACACCACTTGGCCGAGCGGCTCGAGCCCCACTAAAATATACGATGTTGGTTCCATCTTTGGGCTGCCAGCGTGCTCTGTCAGCGGATGTGAAGTTATGGAGTCGTAAAATTAAAGCACCATCACGGCCTTAGTTGGACATGTTGACGTGGCTTCTCGCTGGCCCCGCGCTGCACAGAGAAGGTTGTTCATCTTCATCTTGTTTTTAAGCTCCTCAGCTCCCGCCTCTCTAACGTGACACTGACAGATGAATATTTCACCGATCTCAGTAGGAGCTTCCTTTTCGTCTGAAAACTGAAGGAGCTGGCTGGGATTTGAACTTGTGCCACTCTGAATCTGTTAATTACTCACTTCTGATGCTCTAAAGTAAATTCTTCATCGACATAAGATTACTGCACTCTTTCTAGGAATATTTGAAAGTAAAATTTACATTAAAACTGATTGTGTGCTACTGTTTAAATGTAAATTAGTGTGTTCAGCACAGTAAAGTCCAGTGTCAGTGCTATTTTCTGTTTTCTTTCAAAGGCTCTAAAAATGTGGATGAATATTAACCACAGTCATGAGGACAGTGTTACACAAAAGCCTGCTCAAAAATGTGCTCAATCATAATTATTATGAGTGCACTGAGTCAGCAGATCTCACTTGGCGGTGACTATCTAGGTTGTTGCTAACAGGTCGGTGGTGCGGCATCACTCAGATGGGAGCTGGGTTCATTCTGAGGTTGTTATTAAGGCATTGCTAGGTGGTTGCTATGATTTCTAGGTTAGATGCTAGGTGGTTGCTATGGTATTCAGGTTAGATGCTAGGTGGTTGCTATGGTATTCAGGTTAGATGCTAGGTGGTTGCTATGGTTTCTAGGTTAGTTGCTATGTGGTTGCTATGGTTTCTAGGTTAGTTGCTAGGTGGTTGCTATGGTGTTTAGGTTAGATGCTAGGTGGTTGCTAAGACATTTTGGTGACAGCATTGATGCCAACCAGACGTTAAGGTGTTTTTCGTAATTTTTCGGGTGTTGCCAAATAGTTGCTACGATGCTCTTGGTGGTGTTGGTGTTTTTATAGATAGTATGTGAGGACGTCTCCACAATAAACCCCGGGTATCAGTATATTTTTGTAGCACTAAAAACAGTAGGAGTATTAGATAGCACCCAGTAAGAATATTTTTAGGAATAATTAGATTAAATGTGATTTTTTTCTTTCTTTGCCCTTCACATAACAAAACAGTCCTGTGTTGTTGGCAATGTGATCGCTGAAGGCCATTTGTTCACAAAAATAAACTCTTTGCATGTTTCGTCATAAATTATGCGCTCGGAGTGCGGCGGTTTACTAAATTATTTTTCCTACCTCCCACGAACAGTCACATAATTAAACTCGGACTGCAAACTGATGAGGCAGATTGATGAAACCATCTGGCAAACTCACTTTCTCGGAGTCCGGGCACCAGCTTGAAAATGATCTCCTCCAGGGTGTTGTCCAACCTGAGAATATGGAGAGAGAAGAGCGTTAAAAGGAGAGCAGCGTGATGAGGAGGTGAAGAGGAAGTTGGGTGAGTCGGGGTGAGGGATCAGGTGGGCGGAGAGCAAAGAAAAGAGGTCATGTAAGAATAAAAGATGTGAGAAAAAAAGGAGGATGTAATGAAGAGAGGAACGAGTTGGTAAAAAAATTGAGGAACAAAGGATGAGTAGTTGACAGAGGTGAGGATTGAAATGTAAAATGGTAAAAGACAGGTGACAGAGCAGGTGACAAAAAGAACGAAGGATGTGGTTAATATAGAGACGAGCAGCAGGAAATGAAAACATAGACGTGTTAAAAGAGAAAGATGAGATGATCAAAGAGAAAAATAATAACACGTGGATCAATAAAATCAAGGTGAACAGAATTAACACAAAAAAAGTGCTGCAGAATTTTATTTTTAAAACTTCACAACACAATCTCTTTCAAGATGAAGATAAAGACGCCGAGCCATGAAGAAGAAAGACGAAGAGAGCTGGAGGTTGACAAAGGCTGGAAAGAAGAAAGACGTTCAGTAGAATGAAAAGAGCGAGAAAGTGAGAGAAGAAAGAGAAGCTGTCTCTCGATCTTACCTGAGCATCTCCAGCGGGTTGGTCTCATGGACCTGGATGCCACATTTAGGACAGTCATTGCTCTCTTCAAAGTGCTGCACGATGCAGCTCTTGCAGACTGCAGAAGAAACGACATATATTATTGGGGTTGAAAGATTTTCTTTGGTGGCAACTCTCTGTCGAGTCATTTTGTTTCAGCTCTCAGAAGAAATAAAAGAAAGAGACGTACCTGAAGTTTTTCGCCTTTAAGTGACACTATATGAAAAGCCTCTATCTTTTTACTTATTTTTACAGATTTTTGGCAGTCTGTTAAAGTTCTCCACCTTGCTGCTCACGTTAACATGATATGAGTGCAGGATTACAGTCTACCTAACTATCTACCTCACAAATGTGGAGGATGACGTGTTCTTGCAATGCATTGTGGGATGCTCCAAGCCAGCCTGATGACATCAAACTATTTTGCGATCTGCATATTTCATGGTAAGTCAGTGATAATTACCAAGTAATGTATTTGTAATTTCACTGAAATTAGCCCCAAGTGATCAAATATTTATCAGAAATTACCTCAACATTATTTAATAATTATATTCTGCAATTTCTCAACAAGGAGCCAATAAATACCTCCTCATTTCTTTTATACATTACTCGGAAAATAATATGAATTCATCGCTTTACGCCAATGTTTCCTAGTAAGTACGCAACACGATAAATGAACGAGCAAATGAATGAATGAACTGTATTTATATGACACCTTTCATTTACAAAATGAAGCTTAAAGCGAATTAATGAAGTTTCCAAATTATGGGGTAATTTGAGGGAATTTAAAAGAAATTACAAATACTTTACTTGGTAATTATCACCTACTTACCATGAAATTTGAAGAGTTTTTTAATGAACTTCTGCCATTTCTTTTCAATCATTCAGTTCAGTGTAGTTCACTTTAACCTTGAGAAATCTGCATGTGTGTTTGTGTGTGTGTGCGTCTCACTCACAGGTGTGCAGGCACTCGGTGACCGTGGTCGGTTTAATCAGGTAACCTCGACACAGGTAGCAGGTGATGAAATGGTTGAAGTCTCTCACCAGGTGCTTCCTTCCCGTAGCCGCCATGTTTGTAGTTTTTTTTTTTTAGTGACACTGCAGCCAGACACTGACCAGGAGTCAGAGTTAAAAGTTTAAAGCTGAAGGGAAACGTTACTGTCACTTGTCAGTTACAGGCTAACAGTGCCTGGTAAAGTTCATGTAGGATTTTTGTTTAAGTTGAACTGTAATCTTCACCGATACTGGCTAATGTTAGTCCAGAAATAATGCACAGAAGTGAGAGAGATGAGAGATCCTACTGTGTGAAATCCTGCTCCATCCTTGAAGAAAATTTTATTTTGTGGTCACTTTTTCTTGAAGAACATCTCCCACTCAGATCTTATTCCATCTTCACTGAACCATGTTAGTCCCATCAGAATTTAAAAAAAAGACACCAGTCTGTGAAATCCTGTTTCAAACCAACACGTTTGCTAAATTCAGAGATTTCCTGGAGAGAGAGACGTCTTGCTTCCCTCGCCGTCTCAGCCAAAGTGCCATGTTTTAATCCATGAAGGGTCAAAGGTCAGCCGAGGACAATGAGGCCAAAGACGTCTACATAGTCGGCATCCTCCCGACGCGTTCGTTCACCATCACAGAGCTGCTGACGACATCTTCACTCTCCTGATGGCCCACGGAGACTTTTTAATCTCAAACTGAAGCTTCCTAAAGAGAAAAAACACAAAAATCTGGGTTGGATGGGACTGAGGTGTGTGCAAAGAACAGATAAAACAGACAAAAAATATGTTTTAAATAAACATAGAGGGAATGGAGAGATATTCACATACATCTACACAACCTTGCACCCACACACGTACAAAAATAGTAAAAAAGCGCTGACAGCTTGTTAAAGTCTTGCTGTAAAATAAAAGCAAAATAATCATCATTAAATCAATTCTATTTAGTTTTTGACGTCTTCTGAAACAGTCTCAGTTTAATCCTGATGTCTCTTTATGAAGAAGCAAACAGCCCAGCAGACAGCAGCTTTTCTGTTTCAGTTTCTGATAGTTCTTCTTAACGCTCCACCGGCTCACATGTTTCCATCACATCAGACTAAAAGGTGCTGAGTTTGTTCTGGATCAATTCAACTTTCTTCTTCAGCCGCTAACTGAAGGTCCGTCTCCTCCCGGTGAAGTCGTCTCGTTGAAGCTGCGCGGACATGTGAGCTAACATTAGAGGAAACACTACCATCTTTGACCACAGGGGGAAGTTCATAAGCGCTGCTTTATTTACATGAGCCAGCTTATGCAAATAATAAAATGATTGTTTTTCTAAAACACAGGGTGACTAAGTGCTTTACAAGCCTGAAAACTGAAGCTGCACAGACAACTTCAGAGAAAACTAAAAATTCAAAAATAATATTTGTGTAAAGAGTCCTGATGGTTGATTAATATTGACTTAATTAAATATAACATCATATTTTCCACTGAATGCCTTACTTTAAAAAAACTTTTTTCTTTGCTCTCAAAAAACTTGTTGTGTCACTGACATGCAAAACAGCCTTCAACTGGCCTTGAATTGGCTCAAAGTTCATTTAAAGGTCAGTGATAAAACCTGAATAATACCAAAACACTTGCTAACGTCACCTTACTGACTTTTGTGAGGATCAGATTCATTTGAAACGATGAATTTAATAACCTCACTGCCTTTTGAAAGTCCACTGATCAACTCAAAAGTTCTTGGACGGGGCTTTTCTCAGATCAATCAACCTTCAGGAGCGATTTTTCTTTATTTGGAGGTTTCAGGGATAAACTACTATTAACAAACTATTACCAAAACCTCTACGACAAAACTAATTTGCAACTAATTTGTCTTCTAAAACACTCAAGTGAAACTAAAATGATTCATAAGACCGTTTTTCTGATCTGCCACCTGTTCGTTAAAGGTTTAGTTGAGTTTCAGTCAACTAGAACTAATTTGTTAATGCCGGGAAAAGATCACACTCATGGTTTGAAACGCAAACTGGGACGTCTAACAACTTTTACTTTGTCTTTATTTATTTTTTATTTTTTCATAATGCTTTTATACTACTGTCAACTCAATAACAGCGTCTATTTTATAATTAATTTATGCTTCTAACTTGAAGTACTCGCTTTCAACTTCACATCATTCTGTTGTCTATGTTAATATAATTTCTGCCACTTGAAAAATGTGATCCTTTAAATCATTATCATGAAAAACATAAAGACATTGACGCAGTATCTCAAAAATAATGACATAGTATCTATAATAATGGGAAACTCTCTCAAAATAATTATTAGGTCTGCGGAAAAATGACCGATATGGCTTTTTTCCCAGTAGTCTCTTATTGTCCTAAATTATTACGACTTTTGAACACACAGAGGTGTGGCCACGAGACATGTTTTATGATTCTTAGTTGTCAAGACTGCAGGTTTCAAGATTGGAAATAAAGATGAACTTATATTTATTCACGTAGAGTTTCAGCTCATATGTGGTCATCACGCTGACACATTCACAGTAATTTTACTTATTTTACAGCTCTATTTCTGCATTATCTTTTTGGCTCTTTCCTGCCTGTTTTGTTGTTGTGCAGCATTTCATCACACTGTATTTCCTCTGATCATTATCATTATTATTATTATTATTAACTACATAACAGTGGCATGAACATCCATCCGACGGGACTCTTGCAGATCTGACCTACATGCATCTGTCTCTGGATTACATTACTATAGATAGCCAAACTCTCCAACTTGCCCCCATTCCATCCCCACTTTGATGGATCTGAATGAATTTTGTTTTCCCTGCTTCAAATACAGACACCGAGCCGAATATTAAGCCTTGCAGCGGCGGCTGTAAAACCCACACAGAGGTTTCATATTTACAGGTGCAGGGCCTTATTTTAAATGGGATGGTGTCTGTGCTGCTGTTCCAGTAAACTGAGGTAAGCTGTACTGTAAATGTTTCTGGACGCGGGATTAGTCACCGCTCTCAGGTCTGATTCATTCGCTTTGTAAACACACAGCAGGCTGTCCATGACTTAATAACAGGCAACCATCAAACACTAATTATCATGCAAATTACTATAATAACAGTCACAGAATAAACCGCTTATTGGCAGGTGGATCGTGTTTATTGACCGTATTGACATATTTGACATGTCTTACTGTGATGTTTTTGCTGTAAATATTCCCAATATGCAACACAAGTTTACCTGCTATGACTTCACTATATGGGGCAATAATTCACTCATATAATAAACAATAAGGTGACACAGTGATATATGATTGTGCCAGAAATAAACAACACAAGGAAACAGTAAAACTCACCAATGTGTTTAAGTTACTGTGGGAATAATACAGAAATAAAGTTAATATTTGATGTAAAGTATAGTGACAAAACACCAGATTAAAATACCACTTAGAAAATTATTGTAAATTCAAATAAAAAAATGGTAATTCTAACATTAATGAACAGTTTTCCTCATAACTAATATAAGTGCTTTATTTGTTTTATTTAGATATCTGCACATCAGGAAGAGAAACCATGAAATAAAGACAATAGTTAGCAGTTGTTCAAGTTATATTATTGTTATGTTTCATAATAATTTAAAATATTTCTCCTCAATAGAGTGTTAGTTTGCACAAAGGCATATGAAGAAGATGCTATGTCAGTTTTTTAATTAGTTTAGGGTTAGGGTTAGGGTTATTTTAATATAGTAATTATAAAATTTTACTAACTTTTCATCCTCATCCACATGGATCGGGTCTTAAATACAAAGTATGACAAACGATCATGAGATACAGCTTTTTTTTACTGTCATGAAGAAATCATTTTAAAGTTCCTGAATCAACAAAATTTAAAGTCAATATTTCAAAATATGTTCAAACATACATAGACATGCAGTATATTCTGATGACAGAGGAACAAACAGCTTAAAAATATAAAGCTATGGGTGGAAGTCGCCCTGCAGTTTAAAGCATTGTGATGAAGCTGCTGCCACAGAGCTGCATGGTTACAATTTCTACATCTGATTAACTGATCAGATCTGTCCTCTTAATTCACGCTGACAATGCAAGAGTCATTATGACACCTCAGAACTTTACATATGAGTCATAATGTTGATTTACTGTCATGCATATGAGCTTTGATTTAAGTTTAACATGTTTTATCATTTTAAAATGTTTATTTTTATGAAGCATCCTCATCCTGTGTCACTTTAGATAAAACCTGAGCAGCAGATAAAAACATAATTTAACTCTTAAATCTTC